>JAFBMS010000192.1:370831-393331 GCA_019788955.1 Albula glossodonta
ATAGTTTATTTAGCCTTTGTAAGGCATATGTGATGCAAAGGACATGATCCAAAAGATATTTTTCCCTGTTTACAGTGAAATAGAAAACTCTCAAAGAAAAGCATTCCGTCATGTAAAGTCTGTTTTTATTGAAATACAAAACACATTCCAGGTATACTTAACAGGGGAACTGCATGTGCAATTTAAAAGACAAAGCACATTTTACTAATTCGAGCTCACGCTGTTGAACTATGCTGAGCTTTACTGTGTTTGGGTAAGAAACAAGATATAAAGCCATGCTGAATTTTCAGGTAAGATACACGGTGTGAGATCTTGCTGAATACTCAGGTAAGAGCTCAGTGTAGAAGAGAAGAATGCTCCGGTGTAGGACCATGCTGAACATTCTGTGGAAAACGCACCAATGAACTCACTCACTCACTCACTCACTCACTCACTCACTCACTCACTCACTCACTCACTCACTCACTCACTCACTCACTCACTCACTCACTCACTCCCTCCCTCCCTGACAGAAGCAGGATGTTCCCTGCAGGAGGAAACCAAGACAGAGCCTTTCTCGGAAACTCACACTCAGTTTCTTTTCTTTCCCTCATCCTCAGTCCCAGCCTCCCTCTTCAGGCTACGAAGGAGCGAAGGTGTGGCGTACACACACCCTTCAGGGCTGCAGCTGGGTGGTGCTGGGGGGTGGGGGTGGGGTGGTGGCTATTGGGGGTAGTGGACCGACTTGTCTGCCTATATTCACCTGTCTTAGGGGGTGGAATTACAGAGATTCTGTCCGTCTTTATGGCCGCCTTCAGGACGCTGTCAGGAGAGATGAGGGGACAGAAATAAAACCCCCCGAGATCCTGCGATGGCTCAAACCTCAGCTGCTTCCTCCTTTTCTTCAAAGGAGATCAGCGACCGGCTCCCGCCCTTCCTGTCGCAACATTTCTCCGCTTTTCAAATGGATTTTTCTGAAAAGAACCAGGGGGGGCAGGAACGTTGCCTTGTGAATCATTCTCTCTGTGTTGTCCTCACTCAGGTGTGCTGTCGGGGCCCTTACCTATACAAAAAAAAAAAGAAAACATACTGCTCTGATGCTGGAGTGTGATTGGTCAGAGGAAACTCCATCATGACTAGAGCTAGATCCTTATTCCCTCAATAACATCATGGACAGTTGTAGACTTTATGGCCCATTTCTGAACTTGCCCTGATTGAAAAGAACGCAGTGTCCCTATCGAAACATTGGTGTTTCAAGGTTAATCAGCCAAAGCTTTTTGCCCTGGAGCTGTGTGCTTGTTTTTTAATTATTCAGGTCTGCCATACGATTTCCAGCTTCTGTTGGACCTGGAATCGTCAGGAACAAATTCTGGACCACAGTGAAATTATCTGTGTTTTTTGTTTTGCCAAGAAAAATAAATTAGACAAAAAAAATTTGCATGGCTTCTTATATCAGGGGGAGGGTTGTCAATTCAGTTCCGTTTAAATTGAAGTATCATTCAGGTACATAACATCATTAATCTGGCATTCTTGGACAACCACAGAACCACAACACTTTAGTCCTGGAATGTCTCACATCAGTGATTTTTAAAGTGTACACATTTGCACAAATGTAAGCTGCAATCACAATTGTGGTTTCTGTTGCTTTAATGTTGTCAAGCTGCATCGGTGTCATTTACACAATGGACAGGCCTTCATAAGGTGCACTGGATAAAAGTGTCAGCTTACATGCTAAAGTTAAAATGCATATGACATCAAACTAAACAAACAAACATGAGAAGGTTTGACTCAAGTGTTTGTGCACGGAGGCCAGGTGTGACAGTAATATGTCACAGGTGAGGGACAGGTAGGAGGTGTGGTGTAGAGCAACACTGGGCTGGCTCATTTCCAGTCTCGGTACGGGAATCGGACCAGGGGCCAGCAACGCACAGTGATAACCTGCCCCCGATCCAGCCCAGTCTCCCCAGTACGGTGAACTATTTCACACACACTGCAACATGTCCATCACAGAACCAGTCCAGCTGGAGTATTTACACTTCACACGCATTGCCAATCCCGCTGCACTCTACTGTGCAGAGCAGGGCTGTGACACTCCTGTCCAGCTGGAGTATTTACACATCACACGCATTGCCAATCCCGCTGTACTCTACTGTGCAGAGCAGGGCTGTGACACTCCTGTCCAGCTGGAGTATTTACACATCACACGCATTGCCAATCCCGCTGTACTCTACTGTGCAGAGCAGGGCTATGAAACTCCAGTCATGCTTGAGTATTTACACTTCACACGCATTGCCAATCCCGCTGTACTCTACAGTGCAGAGCAGGGCTGTGACACTCCTGTCCAGCTGGAGTATTTACACTTCACACACATTGCCAATCCCGCTGTACTCTACTGTGCAGAGCAGGGCTATGAAACTCCAGTCATGCTTGAGTATTTACACTTCATGCATTGCTGTACTCTACTGTACACTCCAGTCCTGGAAAACCTCAGTGCCTGTTGGTGTATTGGTGTGTTTTACAAATTTTTGGAACTAATTTGAATGACTGAATGAGCCAAAACCCTTGATGAAAATATGATATGATAAGTATAAGTGGAAGCCAAACAGACACTGTGACCCTTCAGCCTTTGAGCTGGTCCTCTGGCATCTCTGTTATGTAGCTTATTGTTTTATTCAAGTTTTTTTTTTTTATGGCCTTTATTTTGTCAGCAGTTATCCCAGTGAGATACAGAATTTGTTTCACATGGGAGTTCTGGCCAAGGCAGTTGCATGTGGATACATGGATACAAAACTAGATAAATAATAATCTAGTAGATTATTAGGAAAATAATCCAAATATAACAGAAGAAAAGCAGGACAAATCCATACCATCCATACCTGTAGGATAGTCAGAATAAACCATAAAAGGAGAATAATCATGGACTAAATTATCCTTCGTCTTATGATTTTAGAATGTTTTAATGTTGTCTTCTGGACAGGTCTCTCTTGAGAAAGGTTTTAGTCTCAGTAGGACTAATTTGGTAAAATGAAAGTTACATAAAAATATTTAAATGTAAAAAAAAATATAATACCTCTGAAAACTGAGATGCCTGTATTTTTTCAGTCGCTGATTCAGCATGACTTGAAATAACATGGAACAAAAAAGTTTCGTCAGGAACAACAGGTGTTTATTCTAATAATCTTCATGTAATATGTAAGGAACGCAAAGGCAGTGAATAATATCATAAACACTTCCATCAGGGGGAGAAAAGAAACCAAACGCAGCCAGCACTTTTTTTTAAAGTCAGGAATGCGTTTACGTTAAAGAGGAGAAGCAAAGCAAAGAAATGCATTAGTAATCCCTCCTGTTTCGTGGAAGTGGGGTTTTTTTTAAACTGAGGTGAAACTTTTTTTTTTTTGTCGTCAGGCGGAGAACACGTTCGTTGGGACGTGGCGGGCGGGCGAGCTGGCTTTTCCGAAATCCTCTGCCTGTCCAGACTTGCCACCCTTCATGCTTCACAATATTCAATGTTGATTCAACAGTGACTGTGATGAAAATTTAAATGAATAAAATGAATACCTGTATGTAATTATGCATACCTTTCACCTGAGACCGAATCTAACCTGTACAGCAAAGATTCTTTTTTTTTTTGATAGAATACACCTAGGTATGTCTGTGTACTTGGCAGATCATGAAGGTTTTTGTAGCAGAAAACAAACCCTGTTAGGAGAAAGCATCCCGATGGATCCACCCTGGTGCTTAAGAAAGTGACTCACACTTCCTTTGCTCTGGTGACAATAGAGCCCTGGCTTCATGGCTCCTTTCACAGGTGGGAGAACTGGGTGTCAATCATGAAATGAAGGGTGCCTCTCTGAAGGGCGAACCATATGTGACTGGATTGCAGTGCAGTAGGTAAGAGTGTGCGAGGCGTGTGAAATGCAAACACTCATGCCATGCCCTGCACAAAGCCCCAATATCACACAACGCTCCTCAAAGCTGCTTATTGCCTGCCTGAGTTTGCTAATTCTACTGTGCGTTAATGAAAAATGAATCAGCAATGAATCCGTTGAAATTAGTACATTTGCTTTTATTTACATTTATGCTGATTGTTTATAATGGGGTTCCCACAACTTTACCAGGAGAATATCAGAGTAATTTTGGTCTTTCACCGTTTTTTGGATGCCATGTAATGATTTTTTAAATATAGATTGGAAATGATTTAGCTTGATTGATGATTTTGAATAGATTCAGATAAATTCAAAAAAATGTTTAGAAAATCCCCAGAGATCCAAAATCATGCTATGGCACTGCATAACTCATGTACATGAAGGTTACTAACTCCTCCAATGCCCTGTCTGAACTAAGGATATATTTTATATTTATAATTATATTAAAGATATTTACAAACCTAAAAATATGTATAGTTGACAGTCTTGTCTGTTATTCACTATTTTGGTGCTTGTTTTCATGTGTTGGTTCTTTCACAGTTTGTGTTCCTGATGAATAACAAAAGCTGTGTTCTCTTCAGAACGAGAACAGGCTATACAACTATGGCAGCAATCAAAGAAAAGAGGCAAGGTGTTCAATCTCTCCAGTGTAATACAGTTTCACACATATGCAATCTCTGCTTAAATTGGTTTTCCCATCTCCTCGCCCAACCCCTCCCCCAAGGGTAAGGGATGGGAATACGAGAAAAAAAGTTAGATAAAAAGTTGCTCACAAACAATTGTTGTCACACTTCCACTTTGGCATTGGTTTGCAGAATGGAACCAAACAGTTGGACATATTGGAAGAAGGGGGAGTCTTGAAAAAGCATGATGGTTGTTAATTAACTGCAGTATATCACATGAAAATTTGAAAATATTTACATTGTGTTCCTTTAAAACAGGAACTAAATTTCCTGATTCAGACAACCAACTACTGTTAAAGAAATGCATAGAATGTAATGTAAGAGTCATTAATTGAAATTAAAAGACAGCTATGCTTTGCCAATGTAACAATTAGCATTCTGTAGATTGTAAGAACATACATACGATAACGTTCAATGATGATGAGGAGAGGCCATTTGGTCTAATTACCGTGAACCTAAGTGAGTTTAGGGTCAGACAGGGCCAATAAAATTTACACAATTATCTGAGTAGCTTCTAGCTGTGTTTTATTTCAGTGGTTCACATGGTTTCATGTCATGAAATGAAATGAAATACACCTGTCTTTGAGAGAACGCTCGATCAGGTGGTGAATTTCAAATCATATCTACCAGACAAACTGCTTCTGAAACACTGCGCAGGGGGGTGGGGGGGGGGGTGGGTGGGGAGGTAGGGTGTTTGGGATGGCGGGTGGGGATTAAGTTATTGTAACGCGCATGCCATTTTCTCCAAAGCTCATTGTACACAATGCGCACTCAGGTCTGTTAGCTCGAACAAAAGCACTAACGCGTGCTCCAGAAGAGGATCTGATGTCATTTCTGCTGTCCACCCTCCCAGAAAAACACAAAACACATCATTTGTCTCGGAAACGTAACTCTAACTACTCAGCTATCCCGGCAGCAATCTTCAGCTTTAGGACGCTCTGATCCTGCTACACTCTTAATCCCTTCCCACAATGCACTGCAAGGAAGCAGGGATGCTGAGGTAATTCCTCCGTACCTGCTCATTAGTGCACAGAGAGCCTTTGATGGAAGGAAACTAACCTGGTAATCACAGAGAGAAGGGGCCTTGCAAACAGGAAACAGGAAACAGGAAGCCAAGCAGCTCAAATGTGCAGCTCTTCCAGCTGCTGCTACCACAAGCAGAAAATGGTCAACATCCTGTGGTGTACTGATGTGAGTCAGTTTCTCAGCCTTACATCACTTCCTGTGGTCTGTAAATGGTGCTTCATTTTCATGTGAACTTAAAAAGTGGACATGCCAGAAAAAGTATGGGTGTTTTAGCCATACAATCATTATGACTTCCTATTGGATTTATTTTCCAAATGATTTGACATTTGTTCTTGCATAATTTACAGAGGTAACATATGCGTCCTGTTCGTAAGGGACCTGTTTAAATGAGGAGGCGTCACTGTTCTAATTAACTCCTATGGCCCCTCTCACTGTTTCAGGTTTATGAGTAAAACCAGGAATTAAGTTAAGGAAATAAGAGGGCCTTTGAAGGTAACAATCGTTTCTAAAGCTGAGCATTCGCAGTTCATTCCGAAGCGTAATGGAATGTAACGTTGCCACCGCGTAACTGTCACATTCTTCTTGTGTAAGATGGACGCTGCGTAGTTCTGAAATAAACATGGAAGGAATTCGCAAAGTGATTCCCTCGCAAGGTGACGTGCCCTGTTTTAATGAGTGAACACTGAGCTTTGGTCATGAAATGTCCCATCAGAGCCACTCAGCACAGGTTGTTGTTCAGAGCAACTTCGAACACAAAGTGTCTAAATCAGGAACCTGGTGTCTGACAATCCTAGAGCACCTGTTCCAATCTCCGGTCTTGGAGGGCTGCAGTGTCAGCTGGTTTTTGGTTGTGTTTCAACACATAATTTATTATTGATTTAAATCATTGATTGGCTTAAGAGCGTTTGTGTGTATATATATGTGTGTGTGTGTGTGTGTCTGTATGTATGGGTGTGTGTATATATGTGTGTGTGTGTCTATGTGTGTGTGTGGTTGTGTGTGTATGTATGGGTGTGTGTGTTTATGTGTCTGTGTGTGTGTGGTTGTGTGTGAATGCATGTGTATGTGTGATTGTATGTGTGCGTGTGCATGCGTGTGTATGTGTGATTGTGTGTGTGCGTGTGCATGCATGCGTATGTATGGGTATGTGTGTGTGTGTGTGTGCGTGTGTGAGTGTGTGTATGTGTGTGTGTGCACGCGCCACTCTGCAGGCGACGGTTCTGTGCTCTGGGATAAAAGCGGTAGCATGCCTGGCTGCCGCTGCGGCAGACACGCTGTCACTGTGAAACTGGAGAAGAAAGAGAAGAACAGAATGAACAAAAGGCACTGTTTAATTTTTTTTTTTTTTTTTGGTTTTGTTTGGTTGTTCCTTCATATTTTCAGCCGTCCGTAATCTTCGCTCTTTGTTAGCTCTGCATTCAGGTTAGACTTGTTGCTGGAGAAGACGCACCCCCCCCCCCCCCCCCCCCCCCACCTCCCACCTCAACCCCTTCCACACCCCTCTTCAGCTCCTTCATCTCGCAAGGATCTTGATTGGTGGTCTTTAACGGTGCTAAAGACATAATGACAAGGAAGATTTGTCTGGAAGGCAATCGTTCTCCCTGTCTGAAACAGGTGGCCCCATTCAGCAGGTACTCAGGTGAGACAATAACAGGTGCATGTTGGCCCAAATTGCTGAGCATGTCACTGTCTGTCACTGGGAAGAAAAAAGTCCAAAACAAAGAGATTTATTCATCTTTGTACTTCTGGATGTGTTCAGCATGTATTCAGAATGTACATGCTCCTAACATATCTCTTTGGAGGGATTCTTTATTTTGAATTTACAGTTTTACAACAATTTTACGTACAAGCATTTTGGAGAAAAAAAAAGAATTACTGTTGCATTACCAGAGGGGGAGATTAACACAACGGGTGCGATAAATGGAGGACAAACTCAACGAAATACAGGATAAACGGGGGCAGGTCACACATAAACCAGGGTTCGACAAAGTCAGAAATTTCATTTCTGGAGGATCTTAAGCCTTGAACACATACTCTTCATGTACAATGTCCTACTGGGCCTCTCTTGCATGCCTTAAAAACTGCCCAGCGTGATACTCTGAGGAATACATGACAACTGACACAGCTGCAAATGTGCCTCAGTCATGGTCCTTCTTTTAGCATATGAAAACCTTGTAAAGTGACTGCTTTCATTCACTGTGAACTGCAACATATTGGAAACATTTGGAACCTTTTCCATTATAAGGAATGATTCGAACCTAAACTGACTTCACTACATATTTCAATAAATAATCTGTGACATTTTTAATTCCTGCAACATGGTCTGATTTCACGTTCACAAATCATTAATGCAGATCAGATCTATGTGGACGCTGCACAAAATCTATGATCCGCATAGCCCTTTTATTTGACCCCTAACCCTAACCAGTTAAACCTAACTTATTATTAGGCTTAGTGGAGGCAGGTAACCATGTGCTAGAGCTTTTGGAAATGTTTAACCAATCAGAGAACTCAAACTGACAGAACCAGGAACATTACAGTTATTTAGCTGACGTTTTTATTCAAAGCCACTAACAGATGATTAAGCTAACCAAGGGCCAATCCCCCCTGGTAGCAATGTGGGATAGACTTGCTCAGGAGCCCGGCAGCATTAAGTGGTGTTCCTGCTGTGGCTGGACTGGGGCTTGAACCACCAACCTCAGGGGTCCCAGTCATGTACCTTAGCCACTGTACTACAGGCTGCCCGTCTCCAGCATTCCATGACCCTGATGTAGAATCTTTGGGGAGGAGTAGTGATTTTTAACTGTACATTCGGCGGATCTCCCGGTGTGTGCGTTAGCTCTCTGCCTCAGGTGTGTGTGTGTGCGCTTTCTGCCTCAGATGTGTGTGTGCGCTTTCTGCCTCAGGTGTGTGTGTGTGCGCTTTCTGCCTCAGGTGTGTGTGTGTGTGTGCGCTCTCTGCATCAGGTGTGTGTGTGTGCGCTCTCTGCATCAGGTTTGTGTGTGTGCATGCGCTCTCTGCCTCAGGTGTGTGCATGCGCTCTCCGCCTCAGGTGTGTGCATGCGCTCTCCGCCTCAGGTGTGTGCATGCGCTCTCTGCCTCAGGTGTGTGCGTGCGCTCTCTGCCTCAGGTGTGTGTGTGTGCGCTCTCTGCCTCAGGTGTGTGCGTGCGCTCTCTGCCTCAGGTGTGTGCGTGCGCTCTCTGCCTCAGGTGTGTGCGTTAGCTCTCTGCCTCAGGTGTGTGCATGCGCTCTCTGCCTCAGGTGTGTGCATGCGCTCTCTGCCTCAGGTGTGTGCGTGCGCTCTCTGCCTCAGGTGTGTGCGTGCGCTCTCTGCCTCAGGTGTGTGCATGCGCTGTCTGCCTCAGGTATGAGGGTGCGCTCTCTGCCTCAGGTGTGTGCGTGCGCTCTCTGCCTCAGGTGTGTGCATGCGCTCTCTGCCTCAGGTGTGTGCATGCGCTCTCTGCCTCAGGTGTGTGCGTGCGCTCTCTGCCTCAGGTGTGTGCGTGCGCTCTCTGCCTCAGGTGTGTGCGTGCGCTCTCTGCCTCAGGTGTGTGCGTGCGCTCTCTGCCTCAGGTGTGTGCGTGCGCTCTCTGCCTCAGGTGTGTGCGTGCGCTCTCTGCCTCAGGTGTGTGCGTGCGCTCTCTGCCTCAGGTGTGTGCATGCGCTCTCTGCCTCAGGTGTGTGCATGCGCTCGCTGCCTCAGGTGTGTGCGTGCGCTCTCTGCCTCAGGTGGCGGTTGCTCTAAACCTCTGAGAAGGATTTGGGTGGATTGGTGATGATGTCATCACCTGGAGCCTTTAAATAACCAGTCCTCTGTCTTCTGATTTTATGTATTCCCTCTTATCTGATTTTTTGTGTACCAGACACACTCCACCTGTCATTACCTTGGCAACTATGCAAGTCCTGAGGTGTGTGACTCAATGTTTTTGGCCTCAGAGCTGGTTTATTAATCTTATGGCATAACTATGGCAACAGCAGAATGGCTCTTAATTTGAGAGGGCCCATGCCTTGTCGGAAGCTGTGATGATGATGATGATAATAATAATAATAATAATACATGTGTTTATATGTTTAAGATAAAAGGTTGTGACATAAACACATGGTTGAACAATACTACTGTCAATGCAGTATTATGCATATGGAACTAGTCTTGTACCTGAAAAGTTGCATGTTCACTTCTCATTTAAAGCGTTTCTGTTGTTCTCTTGAACTGGCTACGTTTACTTGATTTCTTCGGTAAATATACAACTCTGTAGCTTAATTCTGTGTAAAAATACTCAATGTATGTACATATAATTTGAAGTTGATTTAGGTAAGGGCAGATGTTAATATGCCTAAATCCAATGCAATTTTCCCCCAAACCAAAGTGGATCTGAAAAAAGTTACTATAGCAACAAGAAGCTGAACATTCATTCAGCTGAAGAGAAGGAGTACGTGGACAGGCTTCATGTAAGGCCGCAGTTTCGTCTTGTCAGCTTATTATGGGATGGGATTCAGGGAAAGAAAGAGTTTTTTTCCCTTTCTATTTTTTTCTTTTAAATGGCAAGACGGGGCTTGTGGCCGGCACCCGAGTGAAAGTCAGGGGCAGAAGCTGGAAGAGAGCGCAGAGACGGGTGAACTCTGCCTGACAGGAGAACACCCCCCACCCCCCCAACCCCCCGCTCTCTGCCCGAGCGGGCATGCTTTTGATTGGGTGGTGGTCTGAACACGTTCCCCGGTTATTTTCGATGAAGCAACAGGTCCTGGAAAGCTCATAGGCTCCAGGATCCCACGGGAATACGGCAACTCATCCATAGAGAGGGAGGGAGGGAGAGAGGGAAGAAGGAAGGGAGAGAGAGGGAGCGAAAGAGGGGGCGGTGTGGAAAAAAGGGAAAGATGCTTATCTAAGACACAGGTTACCACATCCTCCCTCCCTCTGATAGACTAATCACATATCACCTGTCACACACAACATAAACACACACACACACACTCTCACACTCTTTCGCATGCACTGGCTCGCGCGCACACACACACATAAACACAGACACACACACACACTCTTACGTGTGCACACATAGCCAGTATAAACACTCACATCTCAGAGACAGGATTCTTAACCTTTAGAATTTAGACCCATGTTCTTTAGAGCAGGCTTCACATCCAAACTAAGCTAGAACATCACAGTGATGGAGTTTGCAGGTACATATTAGACTTTCTAAATCATTTTTTGTTAGTTGTGTATGGTAACGATCCTCATTAGCAGAATTATGAGTACACGTATGTTTGTGTGCTTGAGATTTCATGTCTGTAGTGCCTGATTCTTGTGGGGGGGTGGGGGGGTTAAGGCCTGAACCTGTGCAACCCTTGCGCTGTTAGTCAGTCAGTCAGTCAGTCAGTCTGACACACAACCCAGTGGCCACTAAGGTAAGTAATATGCATCCTATAACAGGCTGGAGAGAAGCTTCCCATGGGGCAACTGGCACCTGGCAAAGCATGGGGTGGGGGTGGGTGTTTCAAACCCAACCATAGCCCCGCCTCCCTGGCCACAGAAAAGAACTGCCAGCAAAGGCCTAATTTGCATATGAACATGGGGATGAATGACTCAGGAGAGTGTCATTCCTATCTATCTATCTATCTATCTATCTTTTTATTTATTTATTTATTTATTCAAAATAAATAACACTTTGGCACAGCTGTTCTGAATAAATCCTTTTGAGTGTCACTGGGCTTCCCATTCATCGGTCATAACTCACAAAAACATCAGAACACAACAAGATAACAAGCTACTACTGTATAACAGAAGATAATATATAATATAAAAGAAAATAAAAAGCCAGTATTCTATATCAAAAAGGAAACAGGGAGAGAAAATAAAAAGGTGATTAGCTCTTTTTTTAAAAAAATATGTTAGCTTTGGTCTTTAAAAGATAACATTGGCACAGCTGTTCTGACTTTCTGAGTAAAACCTGGTGAGTGTCACTGCACTTCCCACTCATCAGTGACAAGCAGCACTGCTCTGATATTCTAACGACCTTTTCTTCTGTTTTGAGACAAGATTATTATAACTCTCAGATAACCACATCACCATTTATAATAGCAAAAGATCATAAAATGTTACAGTATAGAAAAATATATTTTTATTTAGTCATAAATGTTTTCATCATGACTGTATTTTTTCTATTCAATGCCATTAGCATTTAGCTAATGCTGACGCCATTAGCACCAGGAGCTCATTATTACCGGTGTCCAGTTGAAGCACCGCTACAAAAACAAACAGTTATGCAAGCTATGCTGAGCTGGTGAGGTGACTCATTAATTAAGAGCACACACAGATCAGTATCGGGATTTTACTTTTTTATACGTGCACAGACTTGCAAAGAGTCTCAAGCGGCGTGACGCTGATTTTTTTTTTTTTTTTTGGCTGTCATTTCCTCTCTTGGCTTGTGTAACACACTGGTCTGTGGTATGGTGGTGGCACGGGACATGAATTGGAGAGGAAGCATGGGGACACACATGCACACGAGAGGAGTCACTTTATCGTCCGTCTCCATCTCTAGTCCGTCGTCACAGGTCTGTCCTCCATCACCACTCCATCGCGTCCGCCAAAACCGCCGGAGATGGAGGTGCCCCTAGCCGCACCTACCAGGCTTGTAACTATGACTCTCCAATTTGATATGTGCAGTAACTCCACCCAACCTCCAGGGGCGTAGTGTACTAATGATGCCAATGGCCAGCTACTCAGGGTGCCAGGGCGAGCTCGGCTCCTCTCAGTGAGACATGAGCTCCCCTGAAAACATGATTTGTGAAATTTTTGGGGGGGTTCATAGCATATATTCACAATATGCTATTTTTGCCATGCATTTCTATTTTCTGTATCTTCATCATCATGGATCGTGTGTAAAATTAGGCGATTATTGATGTATGATTCATGCATGCAGTTGATTCATCACTAATTCACCTTAATAAACACACCGGCATGCATGCTATACTTGCCATCACCATCAAAGCATGGTGGCACAATATGATAAACTTCACTCACTTTAACTCAAAGATCAGAAAAAAACAAACTTTTTTCGTCCCACTCAGACTATGCGTCGAATCCCCATTATACATTTCTCTGTTTTGTGGTCAGAATATAGATATGTCAAAAAGAAAACAAGGATGCTTCCTCCAATCGACTCTGAAGAGCAACCACAACCAGAGGCATCTTTTATCGCAAATGTTAGCTCGACAACAACTGACACTGATGCTACACCTGCTGGGACTGCTGTCAGCACAAACCCGCCAATGCCCAGGGTGTCAACGCAGCCAACCCCCCCAGTAAAAAAAAAAAAGTGAGCTCCTCTGAAAGCCATGGTATAGTTCTACTAAATTCACACAGTAGAGTGTCTGTGTGAAACAGAATACCAGTTGAGCCAATCAAATTCTCTATCATGATTCTGCTGGGACCAATCACATTGCAGGAGGTCTATGCCAGAAAATGTACTCAGATTATGGAGCCCTTCAAACTGTCCTATGGTTTCTGCTGTTCGCTTAGTGAGTTTGAGGATTTCTGTACTGAAAGGCACTACATGTTTTCCAAATTATCAAATGAGCTTGAATCAGAAGCAGAATTGAATGGCATTCCCTGCGTCTTGATAGAGTCCATGACCCTGGAAAACCACAAGTAAAAAAAGACATTAAAACATAAACATGAATATTAGAACTTCAGGGTAACATTTTTATATTTTACCAGAAGGAAAAAAAAATTCAAAATTTGAAAACTGTCTTCAGTTTTCATCTTTTCAGTATATATTTTTAAAATACATGTACAACTCAAAATGAAAAACATTACCCTGTCCTCAGTTCTGATAGGCGTCATGGAAAGTGTAATGATGGCTTTATGTCACAGCAAAGTTTTGTCTTAATGTTTCAATATCGGAAAACTATTGTTATGTATGTGTAAGTTTCCATATGTCATGCTCAAACTCCCTGATCCTGATCCTGATGCCCTGATCCTGGTGAGATATTGAAATTTCATGTATTTCAGTATGTTTAATGTAAATAAGGTATGTGTCACCAGCATGCAGAACTGACATGAGATGTTAAGCAGTGGAAGAAATGCTAAAACAAAACAATAGTTGACTGGTTTAAGTGACAACGAACAGATGATAGCTCTTGGGCATCTCAGAAAAGTGGAATAGCATTCTGCTCTGTGATCTAGCTCATTCCGCAGGAGTTCAGGAACGAATGGTCAAAAATGACTTGCCCCCCCCTGGGCCTGTTCTGGCCTGGTTTTTTTTTTCATGTAGAGAGAGGCAAAACATTCAGAGGCTTGATCTCATGCTATTGTTTTAAAGACCTGGAGGGCAAAAAGCAATGCTGGTCTGCAATCTGTATTTTGCGTAGTTTTTCACAATTTCCCGTGAAAGTTCAGATCTGTGAACTTATCTTCACACTGCAAGTCACTTTGGATAACTAAATTTGGTGAAGGGCCTGGAACGTTATGTAATGTAGTAATGTGCAGATGGGTTGGGGAGGTGGGGGGGTGGCTGTGTTGAGAGGTTTTGGGGAGGGGGGGGGGTAGGCTCTATGAATCTGAAAACGCTGTCGCAGGCTCAGAGTGGGCCACTCCCTAAGCCCCAGCAGGTCCGTGTCGCAACAGGGGCATTTGCAGTAGCCGTGTCATTTTGAGCATTCCTGTCCACCCCCCACCACCTCTGGCCCCCCCTCCAGCCCTGAACCCTCTGTGTCCCCCCCCCCCCCCCCCCCCAGCCATGACAGGTCAGACCTCAAGGAGAGGTGGGGGAAGTGGGGGGGGGGTTCACCTGTGTCTTTCCCAGGAACCAACACCTTGCTAAGTAAACCAAGGCTTTCCCCAGAATCCACAGCCAAAACCACCTGTCAAGGGTCACTTCAGTTGACCCCTAACGCAGCCCCCGGGGGGGGGGGGGGGGGGGGGGCAGTGCAGGGGATGGGGGCGGGGGGTTCCTCACTGCTTTATGTAACAGGTGCACAGATTCATACCTACCTCTTATCTACACTCGATCTATCTGGGTCATCATTATCAAAATATTTTTAGGGATCAGTAAAGATCTCTGACAGATTACTGACAATGTGAGAAGGTTTAAATGGAACATCTTTACATAATTGTGATTTGTCAGTATTTATTTAAGAATACTTATTCAAATAACACACCAAAAAATAGAACAGGAGGTAAAATAGAATGCAAAGAAATTACAAATATATGTATTAATATGTATTATTTTTCCCTCACGATTGTGTTTGTTGTGTGAGTGGATTGACAATTGGTAATTGGTTTATTCTAAAAAACTTAACGGTAAAAGGTAAAGAGAGGGGAAAGAGAAAGAGAGGGTTAAAGAAAGAAAGAAAGAAAGAAAGAAAGAAAGAAAGAAAGAAAGAAAGAAAGAAAGAAAAAGAGAGACACCTTCAATGCTCTTTTACTTGAAAGAAATTTCCAAAACTACAAATGAGACAGAGAGATAAAAGGAGACATTCCTTCATTACCATTTCATTCAAAGCAAAAATACAAAAAAAAAAAAGGGCAGAGAAAGAGAAAGGGAGAAAGGCCATGAGGCGGAACGTGTCAGAGAGCCAGTGACCCCAGGCCCCGTCCCGCGACGGCAGGCCCCCTGCTAAACTGACCCCTGGTTTCTGTCACCCACATGCAGTTTCAAGGCCAGGAGGGCCCTCTTTGCACCCCCCCTCCCCCTCTTTGAGAACACCTCTTCCCCATCTCATTAGCACCCCTTGTTCCTTCCCCTGGCAGCCTCCCTGGGACCGGGGCCCGCGTGTTGGCCCATTCACACCAGCGATGGTGCCCCGGAGAGAGATTACGATCATTAGCTGGTTTCTGATGACAGAGTTTGCCGCAGAAAGGCTAATTAGCATGTGGATTGGGGGCATTACGCCCGCTGAACGCAGCGGTGTCAGGAGAAAGGCCAAGGGTGAGGTGTGATTCGGAGAGGGATCAAGACCTCTCCCTCGGCTCAATGAGACCAGGGACGGGACTCGCTGGCAGCGATACAGCGTACCTGACAGCATTGGTGTGTTCACACCTGAGTAAAGGTGATGAGAGTAGGACGAATGGCTGGTTTTGTCCCTTCAGCTCTCTGCGCAACCCCCCCCCCCCACATCCTAACCCACACAAACACACACACACACACACACAGACACATACACACACACACACACACTGTCCGCCACATGCACACAATTCACCTGAACAGCAAAATGGATAGACAAACAGTACCAGACAAAAAAAAAAACAGCAACTGCTCTCATTTCTGGTCTAAACCATTCAGTCTGAGAGAAGATGACAACAAAACAATGGTGGGAAAGACCAACTGAAAGGTTCAGACTCAAGGCTTAGAATCTGGAAGATCAACAGAGCTGTTTTCACAGGGGACTTTTTCTGTCCCTCTTGTGTGTGTCTGTGAATGTGTGCGTATGTGTCTGTGTGCATGTATACATGTGTGCTGGTGTGAACGTATGTGTTTGAGAGTGTGTGTGTGTGAGTGTGTGTGTGTGGGAGTGAGTGTGTGTGAGAGTGCGTGTGTGTGTGTGTGTGTGTGTGAGTGTGTGTGAGTATGTGTGCATGTGTGTGTGTGTGTGTGTGTGTGTGTGTGCATTTGTGTGTGTGTGTGTGTGTGCATTTGTGTGTGTGTGTGTGTGTGTGTGTGTGTGTGAGTGTGAACGTATGTGTGTGAATGTTTATATGTTTATGCATGTGTGTGTGTGTGTGTGTGTGTGTGTAAGAGAACATTTATTTGAATATGTATGGGTGTCAGCATGTGTGAGCAAACATGTGTTGTGTGAGTGTGTATGTGTCTGTGTGACTATACATGTTTGTTTGTATATGTATGTGCTTGTGAATATGTCTGTGTAAATGTGTGTGTGTTTGTGTGTGTGTGTCTGTTGCCTGTGCATGACACTTTCAGTTTGGGGTCACCTTACCTCAGGACAGATAGTAACTGAAGGTCTTGTTGTTATTCTTTGATTAAAATGACGCTTCGTGTCACATTATACGCTGTCACCTGACACTGGAAAGTTTTCTCTCAGCACCGCTCTGCATCGACAGATGAAACACAAGCATGTGAGAGGAGAGATGGCTTTGAGAAATCATTTTACCTTCACAGAAAGACACAAACATGCCATTGCAGGGGCAGGCTGCCAAATCCGTCTCGCATCATGTTTCCCTTCGCGCAAATCACAAACGCCATTTCACACACTCATTTCTCCATTTGGCGTGTGGTGTGCATCTTGAAAAGGGACAATGTATTTTTTTTTTTAAAACCCACCTCCGTTTCCCATATACATTTTCTCAAATGGAAAAGCATTTGCCGTATCAGACATGGATGGTGAACGAAGGAGACAATACAACCACGTTGCAAACCTGCTACACCAGTGTATTTAACCCTGCAGCTCGGAATGTTATTGCAGACCGATGCAATGTTACAAATGGGTTGTGTTCCATTAAACCACTGTTGCTAGCTGCAACTTTGGCACACAATTAAATTCCAGTACTGACTTCACTTTTCTGCACAAACACAGTTTAGTTTTCGAAAATGTTTTTGCAAATAACTTTTTTGCCGATTCTTAAGTCACAAACAAAGAAAAAGTTAGATCTGAATTGATTTGTGCACCAAAGTTAGGGACAGAAGGTGATTCAATCCAGGGTACTGTCATGTAATCTCAGTGGTTTTCTTCAGACCTCCTGCATTTTATGAAAACAGAGGCTGGATATCAGAAACAATCAAGTAAATATCATAATCAAATCAGCAAAAACCTGGAGATTGAGTCAATGATACACTTAATTGGGGCCCACCGAAAATATATTATTGATTTCACAACAACCTCTGGTCTTTAATATTCATTCATTCCTGTGATCAGACACTTTTGCTTAACTTCTCAAGCGGGATGCAATTGTCAGCTGGAGAGTAATTGTGCCCCTGTGAGAAATGTCTTACCGTAGTCTAAGTTACGACTGAAGTAATATTTGTGTAAACTTCTCTTAAGCTGGGAGAGGCAGGGAAATCGGTGGAAACAAAAAAGAGGACAGAACTTATCACCCATCTCTGCCTTAGGTTAGCAGTCATAGTTCAGTCATAGTTCAAACATCATTACACCTGACAATGTTGCCAGATCATACCTTGGTCAACCAATATGGACCCTTACACATGTCTTTCAGTGAGAAATAAAATGTTTTTCTGTTCTCTTCCCTAAGATTCAGGAAAATGCTGATCTGTGTTCATCAAGAATTTCATCGCAGAGCAGGGCTGATGTAGGAGCAGTTGTCCACTGTCCATAACCCAGCCTTATCTGTTTTGAACTGAAAGACAAAACTGTTCCTCAATCAGTCTTCTGAACGTGGTTGTCCAGATCACCCAGGTCACCCCCCCAAAATGACACTCCAAACTTTGCCAGGTAAACCCTGAGCAACCTGGAGCCGGTTTTCCAGGTTTTCCCGAAATCAGAGATCTGATAAATCTTACAAAATGATTCTGTTAAAGTTGTGAATCGTGTAGAGGGTAAAGTGGAGCAGGAAGTGCTCTTAGGTCCTGTATGTTTGCCAGGAGGCATCAGAAAGGGTTGGCATTCACCTTCGTGAGCATGCAGGTGGTTCCCCTGCACATACCCTACCTGAGCCCCAGGTGTTTAGCTGTTTAATCATTAGCTGGATAATGCCATCAGCTCACCTAATGGCACAGATGGAGGAGCTTCAGTCAAACAGACCAACCTGTCCCGGAACTCCGGAACACCAAGGGTTACCTGGAGGATTGCCAAGACACCTTTTTTCCAGCCCTGTTTCATTTATTATTTTTTTCTCTGTTTCTCTGGTCTCAGGCCAGCTTTCCCCCAGGGCGTGCTGGGGCTGAGGGTGTGTGGGCGGCCTGCATGGCATGAACCTGCGGCAGGCTGCACCTATGGCCCCGGGAAAGAGGGATAGAGGGAGGGAGAGAGGGAGAGATACAGAGACACAGAGAGAAACACTAAATTATTACTGCTACTTAATATATGCTAATATACACTAAGAAATGCAGTACAATGCAAATACATAAATGCATACATAGTAACAAACACACACACATACTATGTAGTTCAAACTCATACACACTCATACACACATACACAAACACATATTTATATGTCTCTCACACACACACACATACACACATACAGACACACACACACTATACAATTCAAACTCAAACACATACACAAACACACTTTATATAGTTGAAACACATGCAGCACATTCATCTGTGATGAGAACCATAATCCATTCAGCTCAAGTACATCTGTCACTGGATACAATCTACCGGAGTATCCAGCACTGTGACCAGCCTAGACCTCAGCACTCCACTACATGAACCGGCAAGCTGCTCCCACACTGACAAACCCTCTGCACAAAAACTTCCCTCATATATCAAAATGGAGTTCACTTTTAAATCAATTGAATGCATCTATGCCACCACACTTTGCTGCCATAACACAAGAAATATTTTGGAGCCTACTTTGTTGATGGCTTTATGGCAAAGACTATGCTAACTCCTTGGGCTCATTTTGCAAAGCTCGGACAAGTGGCTTTCCTTGTCACATTTAAGTTTCAGGAAGAAATTTAGTATATGTTCTTTGTACCTTTTTCAAAGTCCTACATCTTTCCTATAATGTGACCTGATCTCAAACTGTACATAGTAGTCAGTGTATGTATGGTGTGGTCTAACTACAGAAGTTACTTAATTACAACATCTCCTTTAGCTAATGCGGAATGCTTTTTGCAATATATCCTGTTGCCGTATTTGTTTTTGGTAAACTAGAATGCCTCAATCCTGGTACATTGTTTTCAACTACGACTCCTTTTTAAGACTGTCTTTTTTCAAAATAGAATGCACTTCTAATTGTGCACCTCCCAGGAAATAAACTCTTAAATTATTCATTTATCACTGCATCAAACATCGACACGAAGATGACTTGCATAAGGAATATGCTAATGTCCTAGCACTGACCCCTGTGGGACGGCATGGAGGCCTATAGAGAATACATACTGTGCCAACACACCTTACACACAGCATACCTTACACAGCGACCCGCTGGAAGCACCAGGTGAATGCACTCGGTCTCATAAACAGAGGTTTGGCGTATAGCACTGTCAGGCGTGAGTCTCGGGTATGGCAGAGGTGAAACTCTATCTGGGGGCTCCAAGGCTCCCAGCTGTGGGTTGGATCCAGACCATTACTGTTGCCTGGAAGAGTTTTATCTCTCCGGCTGACCTGAGACTTGAATATCAGCGCAGTACAATACATCAACGCAATACACTCTTACACATTCACACACGCACACAGATACACACACACACACACTCATACACACATATATACAAACATGCACATACACGCACACACACACACACACACAGAAACATACATACATACACACACACTCATACACACATATATACAAACATGCACATACACGCACACACACACACACACACACACAGAAACATACATACACACACACATACTCAGACACACATACATACACAAACATGCACATACATGCACCCATACACACACACACACACACTCACACAAGCGTAAGCATACACACACATACTAAGACACACATACATACACAAACATGCACAAACATACACCCATACACACACACACACACATATCTCGCACACATACATATAGGCTAAATCAGCACACACTCATGCACACGCACATTTGTCCACATATACAGCATGCAGTGCCCAGGATAGGGTTTTCTAAGAGGCTCTGTGCAGACAGGGATTTCATGCAGATATGTATGTGCATTTTTATTTAATAGTATATTCTTACTTTAAAATGAATTCAAAAACACTTTAACAATCATTCAAATGATGACATGAATCCTTATAAAAATTGTCAGTGCTTTAGCTTTCCTCTTTTATTTATTTGTTTATTGATTTATTTATTTATTTATTTTGCAGAAGGGATGACAACCCATTTAATTGTGTTTTCATACACAATTAAAATTATTTATGTAAATTATACATTTTATACATCTTTGTATATTATGCAATTATATACATACTTACTTAAAGGCAAATAAATAATAGTTTTTGCTTCATTTAGTAGTTTTTTGGAAGTCAATACAGTAACAGAATCTTATGGGATCAACAAATATCAGATTAAAACAATTTTATCAATTAGTAAAAAAAAAAGAAATAATTTTAACAGTTAGAAGAAACCATAATTACTCAGTCTCAGTAATGACACCCCCATGACAATAAAGGTGTAGATATTAGTGGTTTTTATTGGTCCAAATGTTTGTGAAAGGGGTAAATAAACTAACCAAAACCACTGACTCTCAGGATAAAGAGGGTGAAAGAAAACAGAAAAGGAAAGAGAAAAAAAAAATTGATACCAGAATTCATTAACATCTTAATGTCTCATCTTTTACAAATGGGCCCTGTGGTTTCCCTCCATGGCCAATGAGCACTTCACACCTTTGTGGAAAACGAATCTCACCTCTCAGTGCAGGTGTTAATGAATGCAAGAGATCTCAGCCCTGGATTCTCTTGCAAAGTGACACCCCCCACCCCCACAAACACACCCACCCCCACCCCCACACACACACACACACACTTCCAAAAGGTGACCAGAGATTGGCCCCACCCCTATCTCTATCCTGGCAAGCACTGAAAGTGCTAAGGGTGTTACACCTGTCCTATCAGGCACCTGTCTCCCGGCTCCCAGCCAATCAGGTGTGAGTGAGGGAATCTACCTGTCAGGGCAAAAAATAAAGCCGAGAAGCCGGCACTGGCAGAAATCAAACTTTTCCTCTTTCCCCCACGAGACTCCATCCTAACTTTATTTGCCAGACTGACAGACCTGATTCTCTCTGCCTACCCTGTCCTAAAGAAGCCTACCTCAAAGTCGCTTCTGAAAGGAGTCATGACCAAAGAGTTTGAGTGAGTAACTATGTGGATTTTTATTTCATTTATGCATGTACGTCTCCTTTTTGTGTAAGTGTGCGTCTCGGTGTGTGCCTGTGTGTTTTTTATTTGTGCCATCGGTTAAGTGTGTGGTCTGCAGCTGAGACTGCTGAGAAGTTTTTTTTTCTTTTGCTTTTATTGACATTTTTAAATCAAAGCACTATACTGCCAAGAGTGGGGTATGAGCTGCAAATAATTCTCAAATATATTCTACTTCCCTTTATTTTCTGTTAATTTTATATGTAAGGAAATATACCTTATATCGTAATGCTGTGTTAGAACTTGGCTTGTGTCACAGAACTGTTGAAATAAGGGTGGGAATAAGGTCTCTCTCACACAGCCGCTGGGTTACGGTGAAAGACGAAACTAGACAAGTTTGCTCAAAACATTTTTTTTTTTTTTTGCCCGCTTTGTTGAGTATCCTTCAAGCACAGAACATCTCCCCACTGTTAGAGAGGGGGAGATGAGCTACATGTCTCTCCCTCTGTCTGCTACGGGAACATGAGTAATGTAGACATTCTCTGCCCCCCCCCCCCCCCTTCTGTGGTGAACTCTGAGAGCCCCCCCCCCACACCCTCCCCTATTCCCCTCTTTTTTTAGCAATGATTTTTTTTTTTTTCTAAGGGGGATATAATGCAGGATGCCCTTTCATAGGGAAAGCTGATCCCGACTCTCTCTCTGGGAATACAGTAAAAGAGTGGGAGTAAGAGAAAAGGAACGATCGGGTCTTAGTTTCAGGGGTTTTAGAGCCTGCGCTGGCTGGATGAGGGTCGTGTTGATGTTGTCCTTGGGGGATGTGCACACAAAGCAGGGGAGGAAATGAGGATCCCCCTCACCCCTGTGTGAGGAAGCACCTATTCACCCAAAAGCACCACGACTCGGGTTGCTGTCTGCCACAGCCCAGCGCCCGGACCC
>JAFBMS010000192.1:398331-473331 GCA_019788955.1 Albula glossodonta
TCGCTGAGCAGACCAGTCCAGTGTACTCCGATTCCTACACCAATTCCCCCTCAGACAGATACAGGTACGAGCTTGAGGACATCATTAGCCAAACCTTTCTCTGGGAACCGCAACGGTAATTTACTCATCACTTTCCACTACCCACCTGCCTTTGCTCAGCTTTCTTCATCCTGATGGTTGCAAGATGGCTGGTTAACACTTTACCTGAGCTATATGTCTTAAGGCTTACATAAAACGGTTATAAGCACGACTTAGGTAATGTATTACCAATGTATTACAGCTTATACCTATAGTTGTAACATAGTCTTAAATAATGCAGGAAAATTTTACAAGACTTACCCAAAATATTTGATTAAAAATTGTTGCTGCATACACTTTTGAAAGTGTTGGTCAGTAGGTGTAACATTTTTTCATGACTGGTAACAACAGGAGTTATGTCAGGCTTATGACAATGTTGTGTAGGCCTTATAGATCAGATTAACTCAACTATGAGAATTTAAGGCCACACTGGTGGTTGCTGCGTGGAAATGAGGATTGACACGACCCCCCTTTTGTTTTTCCCTCACAGGAACGAGTTTCAGTTTGTCCTGGGCGCCCCCCAGGCCTCCCAGCATAAGACCACTGAGATGCCCATGGTCTACCTCAACAAGGGCCAGTTCTACCCCATCACCCTGCATGGGGTGGGGGCCGACAGCGCCAACGGCCTCTCCTCCAGCAAGGTCAAGGTGAGTTTGCCTGCGTGGCGCACTTTGATGACCTCCCGGTATGGCTGGCTCTGTCAAACGCATTCAATGTTCGGTGGAATGAGGAAATGGCTTAATCAGATGCAGAAATGCAAGGTCCTCTGGGGTTCTGAAGAAAAACCAAAGATGTCTTTCTCTTTCTCTCTCTCTGTTTCTCTGCCGCCTCCACTCTTCTGTGGGTGGGTGTTACTCTGCCCTGTTTTTCGGGCGATGAGTGAAAGATGTCTTTGGAGCGACTCCAAGTTGTGTTCCGGGCCAATGTTCTTGTGTGCGTGTCAGACTCCCGGCTCTCTCTCTTTCTTTCTCTCTCTCTCTCTCTCTCTCCATCAACCTGAGATCCTGTTTATTCTCTCGCCCTGTGTGACCGAACTTTGACAGGAAGGGAGGGGCGGCGTGGGGCCAGCTCTTGTGAGCCTCCTTTTGTGAGGAGTATACACAGACCTGGCAACCGCTAAGACCTGAACAGAGGGGGGAATTAGAATGATAAATAGAGCAAGTGTCAGAGCCGAATGCAGTTCACCTTCGCTCAGTTTTAATGTCCCTTTTCTCACTTTCCTGTCTTTCATTATGTTATGCTACATCACAGGAATTAAGCAGGTGCTCATATCCATCACCACTTGCAATGACAGGTGTTAGGTGTTTGGTGTCGCATCTGACAGTGTTGTTTGGGCCTCAAGATATGTAGCTCTAGTAAAGTGAACTGTGACAATTGAAATCTCTTTCCTATATGAGTATGGATGTGAAAATGGTCTGGTAGTTTGTCTCTCCTTCCTTTCCCTTTGTCTTTCCCTCCCTCTCTCTCTCTCTCTCTCTCTCACTCTTCTCACTCTGTCTCTCCACCTGTCTCTCTCCTTCTCCCTCTCGTTATAGTTTGGGGTAGCTTTTAGGTTCTTGTGTATTCATTTATTCACTTATGTTGCACATGTTAACTGGTGTATGATGTGTATTGTAATGTCCCTGTAAGGACGGGCTAAAGTTCCATTCTCTCTCTCTCTCTCTCCCTGTCTGTCTCTGTCTCCAGACTGTGGTGATGGCGGTCTTTGAGAACGACAAAAATGCCGAGATGCAGCTGAAGTGCTGGAACCACTGGCATGCCAGACAGCCAACGGTCAAGCAGAGGGTGATTGACATCGGTATGTGAGCCGCTCTGTCTCTGTAGCTTTACAGTTATTCAGGGTCATACCATCAGTATGACAGTAATCCGCTATAGAGGGAGCATGGAAAAAATGTCACACAGCGACCACACAACAACTTGACAACAACCACAAAAACACAACAGTGTCACTCAACAACAACAACATGACAACTTCATACGACAGCACTGTCACACAACAACCACACGACAACGGTGTCACACAACATCAACACAACGCCGTCACACAACATGGACACGCACGAGAGTGTCACACAACGCCATGACAAAAAACGTCGCACGACAACAACGAGGACACTGAACACAATGTTTTTCAGAATCTTAATCTGTGATGACAAGCGGTTTCTTGGCATCACTGTTTAAATTAAACACACTTCCTTTCCGCTCTGCCTTTCCTTCCAGCTGACTATAAGGAGGTCTTCAGTGGGATCAGCAATGTGGAGGAGGTGGCTTTCAACGCCCTGTCCTTCATCTGGAACACCAATGAGGAAGCCAAGGTGAGAACACCAAGGACCAATGAGAGGGCAGCAGTGGATGGGGAATTATGGGGTGGCATTGGGTGAGGTGGAAGGCTAAAAAGTTCAGTGATACAAAAAAAAAAAAAAAAGGCTGTAACTAAACTGGTGAGATGAGAGAAAGGAGTAACACACACACACACACACCCAGGACACCGTGTCGTGTGTCAGGCGGTTTCCTCACTCTGTACACACACCCTCGGCCTGTACCTGGCAGACTGCTGCATTTCCCTGAAGCAGGGGTGATGAAGGCATAATCACAGCGGCCCGGGGGGGTGGAGGCAGGGGGGCGGTGCGCTGTCAGTGAGGAGGAGGAATCTCTGGCATGCGCTCGTCGCCCCGGATGACTGTCACCACACTGCACACACAATCTGATCCACGGCTCCTCCGCTCGTCTGCCTCCCCCCCCCCGCACCCGCCTGCCTGCCCCTAGGGCCTCTCAGGGGTGGGGCAGTGAAACTCAGAGCAGGTGGAGGGGAGGGAGGGAGGGAGAGAGAGAAAGAGAGAGAGCGGGAGTGTAGGAGACAGTGAAAAAAAGAGGAAAGGGAGGGAGAGAAGGACAGAGCAAGAGAGGAGAGTGAAGGAGATAGATAAGAAAAGAGAGAAAGAGAGAGCATTAGAGAGGGATAAAGATGGGGAGAAGCAGAAAAAGAGAGAAATAGAAATAAGGGGAGAGATGGAGAATCCATGCCTCATTTTCCCAGAAGACACCTGTCTCAGAGGCTAGGGAACCAGGAAGTGGCTTTTTGGCAGGCAGCCAGAGTTTCTCACCGGGCCATGGGGATCACAGGGCCATTTTGCCAGAGGGGAAAGGGCTTTTAAAAGTATTTGGGTCGAGCCTGACTGGAACAGCAGCTCGGCATTCTTTGAGTCTGTTTTGTCACCTCTGCGTCAGTTGAAAACCTGGCTGATTAATGAAACTTCAAACAGAGCCGACTCCCCTTCTCAATATTCTGAACTTAATTTTTTATTCATACTGTTGTATGTTTTGGCTTGTGTCGTATTTGGTTGAAAATTCTCAGGGATCTACTGTCTCTCTGGGTGTTTTTTTTAATCATATTTTACCAGCTTCTTAAGAGCTACATTTTTAGCTAAATTGTACATATCGGTGACCCCTAAATTTAAAGTTTTAATATATAATCGTACATACAAGGAAAGAGACAATGGTCAGGAGTTAACTGTTCCTTGGTAATTTCCACCCAATTCATCCGAATATCAGTCAAGTCTCTACTTGCCCAGACTCGATCACCAGCACAGTCACCCTGATCAGGTGAAGCTCATTGCCCAATTGGGCGGTGTGGGTTGGCAGCCCATTGGATTGGAAGCTGTCATGCCAAACTTGGCAACATTGTGGCAACACATAACACCTGATGCCATCTTCAGGTCACCAAATGACAGTATCATTACGGAAATGGAACATGCTGCAATATATAGTAAATATATACATATATGTTGACACATTGGCATGCAGTTTTCACTCTTCTGTCCAAGTTGTTACAAGCAGAAGCGCTCACACCTTTCCCTCATACCCCTCTCTCATCACCTGATTTTTGTCGTCTTTTCCAGGTGTACATCGGTATAAACTCGCTGAGCACTGACTTCTCCTCTCAGAAAGGGGTGAAGGGGCTTCCCCTCAACCTGCAGATCGACACGTACGACTTCAGCACCGGAACCAACAGACTGATCCACAGAGCGGCCTGCCAGGTCAAAATCTTCTGCGATAAGGTAGCCATTCCCCTGACTTGCATTTTTGCTTATTGGTATTCTTTAGAATGGCAGGAAATGTTACCAACAGGAAGCCTTTTAGAGAATGTGCCCTCAATTCCATGATCCGGTAAATCTCAAAGAACCCTGATTACCATCATGTTGTGACCTCACTTCCTGTCAAATACTGTGTCACAGGTACAAGATTGTTTTCCCACTGATTGGCCAATAATTGAGGTGTATTGGCTTGATGAGGTGGAAGTTATAACAAGCAAAGTCAACCCCAGGCTCATAGTGAGGGCTTTTAGTTTAAAAGATAAACCTCAACAACCTCATATAAAGAAAGAAAAAAAAAAAACAAGAAAAACATGCAGTGCTTCTCTGGTTCATTTCTGGCGTCTGATATAATCCGATCCACCTGCCTTTGCCATTTAACGACTAGTTGTGCTGATAGCGGCCTGACTACAAAAGCAGCTCCCGCTGAACCCAGAACAGCTAAGGGCCGGTATTCATAAGTCGTATCAAATTAGAGGCACTGATCTAGGATCAGTTAACATACGGCCCAGATGGGAAAACCTAATCCTAGATCAGCTCCACCACCCACTCCTCTGGGCCCTGAACGGTCACCTGTGCGTTTCTGCAACGACCTTCCTCCTGCCCAATCAGATAAGTGTACCCACCCTGTCCCCGCAGTTGGCCTAATCTCTGTCATCTGCTGGAGCTGGCTCAGCTCCGTCGCTTGTCTGCTCCATCACGCTGTTTTGACACACTGCCCTGAGCGCAGTCTCCAGCTCTGGGGTTGCTCAGCCGAGCACACAGCTAAACCAGTTTTTACGTTTTATTTGTTTTATTTTTTTGGAGGTGGGGGGGGGGGGGGGAGCAGATATAAGGGATCTGCCGTGATTGAAACAAGAATGTAACCACAAACACTGCAAGTACATGCTGCCATTCCTGTCATATTTTTACGCCTCCTGGTCTTGATACAGTTTGATGGTACAATAATTGTGGAGGATCAACAGTTGCATTCGAAAAACATGCTTATTTATGCACCTTAGGCTAATGTGTGTATGCATATATTTTTCTGTCAAAAAAGAAAAACTACACAAAAAATAGCCAAAATACGCTTTTTAATTCAATCCATATGCCATTGTGGTCTTTCTGTACCCAGTATGTTATTTCCAATAAAAGAAGTGTGTGAGGAAGGTAGAGGGTTTCGAAAGAGGCACCTGAGGAATTGGCCTGAGGATAGCGAAGGAGATGGGGAGAGAGGAAAGAGGGGAGGGAAAATGAGCAAGCGATGCTCTCCTGTCTGAGAACTGCGCACAAGGTGCATTCACACTGCTAATTAGCCAGCATTCCTGGCCTTTCACAAGACCAGGTATTTTTCCTCTGGGTTTTCTTCTCTTTGCGATTTATGAACTTCCTCAAAGCTACCTGTAAGGTGACTTGCAGTCCTCCGCCCTGGGTATTTATATCAAATTGGCCGCTTCTCGGCTTTGAAAACCCACATCAGCGCCTGACGCCATTACATCCTTATTTTTCATTTGTAACTTCATACATCTTTTTTTTTTGCAACCCCCAGCTAGCAAAGAAAGTCAGTCACTAAGTCACTGGGTAAAGTCACTTTGAAAAAGAAAAGCAAGTAAATATTTGTGCTACCAAAAACTGGCTAACAGATTTAAAAGCAATTGGCGCTCTGAGCCCAGATCCGCTGCTTACCTGACCTGTGCTACTATCTGTTCCCCCCAGGGCGCGGAGAGGAAGATGAGGGATGAGGAGAGGAAGAGGTTCAAGAAGAGGGCCAAGACCGGAGACACCAGCAGCACAAGTAAGTCCCTTAGGTGGCCCCCTTTTTTGTGCCACAGAGACGCGTTGGTGGAAACAACGTGCCCCAAACGATGACATCACCTTGAGTGGCTGAGTCAATATTATTTGCTTACATATTCACTAAAGCCATGTATACTTAAGCATTGGCGTGAATGTACATATACCTGTATGTTTTATGTTCTATATGCTATTTTTGTAAACATAAATGAGAAAAAAATAATAAGTAAGTAGAATATCATTAGACTGCCTGAACTAGAATTACAGAACAGTCGCAGGTGAGAATCTTAGGTCATTTTTATTCAGGTCAAAACACAGACTGAGAAATTGTCCACAAATTTGTGCTTCTTTGATAAATTTCCCAGAGAGACTATTCCGTTCTTTATATTCAGTAGCCGGTGCCATGCATCTGTGTTAAACAGAAATAACCCAACACAACTGGGTACCAACAACTGGGCGCAATGGAGGAACCTGGTGGAATATTTAAGACTGGATTTTTTTAAACTGAGGAATGTATGTAATACACATTGACTCCACATAGCTAGGCTGTTAGATTGTTTGGAGTTGCACACAAGAGAAGATTGAATTCCCCCGAATTCCTTGCCTGAGCTCTGGACGTGAGCTGAGTTTCTGTCCAAGCAGAATAAGTGTCACTTGCGTCCGTTCGTGACTCTTTACATGATTGAACAGGCAGTGCAATCCCTCCAGGTGAAACCAGACTGTAACCTAACCGGGACAGTAATCCCGGCTCAATCTGCCTTTGACACATGTGCGCCCCGCCGTCTCCCTGAATCTAATTCCCTCGCTCCACCTCCACGTCCGCGCCTGTCGAGTCAACCGTGTTCTCTTTCAGTTCCAAAATGTGCAGGAGGTTTCATAACCCGCCTGCCCAG
The DNA here is from genome assembly GCA_019788955.1 of Albula glossodonta. Classification (NCBI taxonomy): domain Eukaryota; kingdom Metazoa; phylum Chordata; class Actinopteri; order Albuliformes; family Albulidae; genus Albula; species Albula glossodonta. The sequence continues at coordinate 405,164 of JAFBMS010000192.1, forward strand.
AATATAGCTGTCCATTGCCCTTTTGTGGTTTAGTCGGTTGAGGACAAGAACTGAAATTCAGTTCACGAACAGGAAAAAAGTAGCCATGCTCTTTTACTCGATAACAATCCTGTAGATGACGGCATAAAACATACATGAAAATGAAGGCAATGCCAGAGATTCTGGACTCGTTGTAGAGTTGTGATAATAGTACTTACGGTTATGGACTTCTTATTATAGCTTTTTGGGAATGTTATGCTAGTTCTCAGATTGTATTTTAGCATAGGTAAATTTGCATATTGCATACTATTTTAGCATAGCTAACTTGCATATTGTATAGAATTTTAGCATAGCTAACCTGCATTGGCACTTCAGTGATGTATGTATGTATGCTACATAAGAGGATCTGCTTACATGCATTTTAATGTAATGTAATGTTATGTTGTGAGATGTAATGTAATGTAATGTAATCTAATGTTTCCCCTGGCAGACTGTAACAACAAGTCGGTGGTGTCCAGCTCAATCGGGAGCGACTGCACGTACTTCAAAGCTCTGGATGATCTGGTGACCCAGCCTGTGCTGTTCATTCCTGAGGTTCACTTCTCCAACATGCAGCGCTGTGGCCTGGTAGGTTCACGCTCCTGTCGCTCTGTAACACCCCCCCCCCCCCCCCCCCACTCCTCTCAGACTCAGACCGGCGCGCGGGATGGGAGTTCACTTCTCCACCGCAATGTTGAGTCACCCCCACATCCCTACGGCCTCAGGCTGTTTAGAGAGAGAGAGAACGAAAGAACGAAAGAAAGAAAAAATAGTGGGAAAAAAGTGTGGGAAAAAATTCTGTGGGAAAAAAGGAAAGGGAGGGAGAGAGGGAGGGAGGGAGGGGAGATCGAAAGTGCGGCTGATGGGAGCAAAACAGCCTTCTCAGATCTGAAGGGGAGTCTGTTTTCCTTTTTTTCTTTCTTGGCACACTTTGGAGTTTTCACCAGCACGAAACTGGGACTCAAGTGGGGCCTGCCGGGGTGACTGGCTGACTGACTGATGGGCAGATTAACCTGCCAGAGCACAGACAAAGACACACGCACACCTGTACGCACGCACACACGCACACACACACACACGCGCGGTCATCCTGCTCTGGTCCCTCCAGAAATACCTATAGACACACGCACACACACGCACAGGCACAAACATACTCTCACACACACACAGGGGCACAAACGCACACATACACACACACACACACACACACACACGCATGGGCACAAACATACTCTCTCACACACACAGGGGCATAAACGCATGCATACACAGACACACCCACACACACACACACACACACACACACACACACACACGCTCATCCTGCTCTTGTCCCTCCAGAAACACCTACAGACGCACACACACGCACAAACATACTCTCTCACACACACACAGGGGCACAAACGTACACATTCACACACACACACACACACACACACACACACACACACACACACACACACACACCTGACTCTCAGCTGTCTCCACACTGTCTCATCCCACTTACACAGACAGGATGCTTTTCATCTTTGTTGATAGAAACTGTGCGTGTGGGGGGGGAGGGGGGGGGAGGTTAGTGTTCCCAGGTGTTGTTCCAACAAGCCAGTTTCCCACAGTCTGAGGACCGAAGATTTTGGGGGGGTGGGGGGACGGGGGCGGTGGGGGGGTGGGTAGCGTGTGCGTAGCTCATCTGCGTGATAAGGTCTGCATTCCTTCATACCTGGTTTGATTATATGAGCTGCTCTAACACCGTACCTGTTCCAGGGAGAATACACTGGGGGTGGGGGGGGGGTGATCTGAGAACTCAGGGGGTTATTATGTAAAAACTGCTTAACCCTTTAAGAGTCCCAGGGGTCTGGAACCCCTTGCACCCTGTGCTGTACACTGTACATCCATGATCCATTAATCAAAGAAAGTGGAAAAAAATGCTTAAAAATTATATGTAGGCATGCAGAAATCTATAAACCCCATTTACATTGATATAAAAAATGTTATATGTATATTTTTTTCAACCTATGTGAAGGTTTGAATTTTGGGCGTTTTGAGAGCCGAAGGCGCAGAGCGGTTTAGCGAGTCGTTCCGCTGTAAAGCGAGTGGCCGCTAGCCTTTTCCGACGCCTCGACCCGGACAGAGACAGTCATCAGCATGTGACCGGAGGAAGCTGGGTTCATACCAGGGTTATTTTTGTTTCTCTGAAGCGGGAAACGGCTACATTCTCTGTGAATGTTTCTCCTCTGGCTGAATGGGCCCTCATATACGGGCGTGAAACATTTCAGCGGGGAAAAGTAGAAAGGGGAGATCAGAGGGAGGGGGGGATTTACGATGCCACACAAACAGACTGCCTCTGATCGTCACTCTCTCTCTCTTTTTTTTCTCTGCCAGGTGTCCCCCCCTTCACTCGACGAAGCTGAAAGGTATTGATCCCTCTGTTTTACCATCCCTGGTCACCGGGCTACATTCAGTAGCTCAAGCCTACAGTCATTTTAAAAAGCCTGCTTTAATTTTACATGGCAGCTGTGAAATAGCTTGTTGCTTTTATAAAAACCAAAGTCTGCGTATATTTTTGATGTGACGGCATAGCTGACCGGCCTCCTTTGTGTTCCAGGACCTCACTGAAAAGGAGAACCTGCCCCCCTTATCCTGAGAATGGGGAACAGTGCAGCCCCCCAGCCCCCAAACAGCCCCGACGAGAGGAGCAGCAAAGAGGTAAGAATGGGGGGAGAAGGGCAAACAGTGAAAAAGAAAAGGCAGCACTCATAATTGGCCAAAATTGTATTTTATTCTTTTACTTTAGGTTTCAATATAAAATTGAAATGACACGATTTTTAAAAAGGGAAGAAACAAAAAAAATTAATGAAATCAAAGCACATGGAGGCTCATTTATTATTCAAAACATCTGTCAGGTCTCTGAAAATGTTCTTACGGCTGGCTGTCTTTTTCTGGGCTCTTAGTTCTCCTGTACGTGCGGACGGAGTCAGAGGAGGTGTTCGATGCGCTCATGCTCAACTCGCCGACGCTCAAAGGGCTCAGGATGGCGGTAAGTGCCCCACACGGTTCTTCACTCCCCCGTTCACGTTTTCCGAGGAGTTCAACAGCAACCCGCGTTTTAAACCTGCGCACTGTGATGCTAAAGCCCTCCTGTCCGTCTCCTCCACAGCTTTCAGAAAAGTACGGCATGCAAGAAGACTCGATCGGGAAAATCTACAAGAAGTGCAAAAGAGGGTAAGCTCAATATCTGTTGTCTGATGTGAAATGGAACTCCTATATGCCCTTTCTGTGTGTAGCAGGCCATAGTGCCTGGTTCCGTTGACAGTAGGACATGGCACAGGTGTGCTTTAAACAGGGCCTGGTGTAATCCACCTGTTAGCCCTGTTAGCACTTCATCAAATTCCAAGTCTTCCCTCACAAGGAAGCTTGCAGAAAAGCAGACAAACCTGTGGGCAAGAGGAGAAGAGGTGGAGGATCTGGAGGAATGTGATAATTGCACGTTTTCAAAAAGGCAAAGGAAGAAAAAAAAAGAGGAAAGAGATTTCAAAACCGAGAGATGAGTCACGCGATTGTTTTGCTTATTTACCTTTCTCTAATCTGATGAGCCAGTGCACCAGGAAACCTTCTGCGGTTTATTTATTCCCTTCGATGAAAAGAGATCACTGATTCTGATAGAGGATCTGATTCGGTGCAGAGAGAGGCATCCCATTGCGCAAAGGATTATTGGGAGGGCGGCCCTGTCTCTGGGCTCTGAACAAACAGGTGTTCAAACTCAGCATCGGCAGCTAGTTGTGTAGAAATGAAAAAAAAAAACAGAGTCACCCAGAGTGTGTGCTCTATAGAGAATTTTCTTTAAGTGATTTAGACTTTAAGTTTATTGATCATAGTGGCCAGTTCTCCTTCTATTTTGAGCTTTAAAAAAATGTCAAAACATTTTAAAACATTAAAAAAAATACTAGGAGGGAGAGACAGGACACATTTTTGGAAACGAACAGAATCTGAAATTTAAATGGGTACAAAAAGGAGAGAAAAACGTATGGATGTGCACTGTCACCCTGACTTGTGGCATCACCCGTAGGCCTGACTGAAGTTAAAAGAGCCTGAGGGAAGGGAAGGGGGGCCAGAGGGCTGTCTGTGATGACACGGGGTAGGAAACTTTCTGGTTCTGTGACATTTTCTCCGTCTTTTTTTTCTCAGTCTTTTTTTTTCCTCCCTAAGTCATTTTCCTCCCTCAGGCACCACGGAGTTGGCAGGCTGCTTATTACCAACACAAATATTGCTGTCGTGATAAAGAACATTTGTTTTTTTTGTTGGTTTTTTTTTGTTTTCTTGGGCGGGTGAAGTCTGGTGTGATCTTTTGTGTGGAGTGATGAAGGAATAACACCCTGAATGACTTTTCTTTTTTTCAATTTCACAAAATGGCCTCTTACCCAAAGAGCACAGCCTCACCATCCGTCACAAAATGGCCTCTTACCCAAAGAGCACAGCCTCACCATCCGTCACAAAATGGCCTCTTACCCAAAGAGCACAGCCTCACCATCCGTCACAAAATGGCCTCTCACCCAAAGAGCACAGCCTCACCATCCGTCACAAAATGGCCTCTTACCCAAAGAGCACAGCCTCACCATCCATCACAAAATGGCCTCTTACCCAAAGAGCACAGCCTCACCATCCGTCACAAAATGTCCTCTCACCCAAAGAACACAGCCTCACCATCCGTCACAAAATGGCCTCTTACCCAAAGAGCACAGCCTCACCATCCGTCACAAAATGGCCTCTCACCCAAAGAGCACAGCCTCACCATCCGTCACAAATTATCTCGCCACTAACCCCAAACCTGGACAAACTGAATTCCCAGTTTTTGCCATCAAAACATTTAATAAATGCCAATCAGCCCTATCCATGGGTCTAAAAACTCATAAAACTTAGAGAATTGTAAATTATTTTTTAAAAATGTACAGTTCAAGTAAATGACGAAAATGAGAAGTGTACTCACTTTGTCAAAAATTTTTTTTTTTTATGTTCTCGGTACTTCTAGTGGCTGTTTTGTATTTTGTTGCCTGAGATACATTGAACGGTAGCATGACTAGTGGTAGCAGCGCAAAGCGTTAAACTTTCCTTTTCGCTCCTTTCTCCTCAGAATTTTCGTGAACATGGACGACAACATCATCGAACACTACAGCAACCACTCCGCCTTCCTGATGGAAATGTCCGAGGTGATGGGCCAGTTCCAGGTTACCCTGGCAGAGTTATAACAGGGGTTTGGGTTACAGGACTCCAGAAAATCTTTGGGGGGGGGGGTCAATGGAACCTGCTAATTTCAAAAAATATATATGAACAATCAAAGCACTGCCGTGCCAGAGCTGAAGATCCAATCAGAACGGAACAAAGGCCTGTCGAAGTTCCAACAGCGATTCCAGGAAGTTACCCACAAACCAGAGGTCCTCTCTCAAAGCCAGAAGTTCAAACTCATGTTAATCATTGCCTTTTGTATATATTACCCCTAACAACCCCTTCTTCATATTTTATTATTATAATTATTATTATTTTTATTATTATGTTTTGGGGAACACATATTTTATAACATGAAAGCAATTATGATTAATATGCTGTAAATAGGTTATGTAAATAAAAATAATTATCACAAACACAGGGACCAGTCTGTCCCAGCATAGGGACTGCAGTCTTGCCATGAACTGTTGTTATTTCAATTCAGCCAGATGTGTATATGTTATCGTGTCATTCACTTTTCAGGCTGCCACTTCTGCTGCTTAAAACACCTTTCATTTCTTTTGCAAAACAAAAAAAAAAGGAGAAAAGAAACTAGAACCTGCTGGGAATGATGATGTTGCTTATGACTGGTGTGTGTGAGGAAAGTTTATTGTTGTTGTTGTTTTTTAATGCTGTATCTCACATCATAGACTTTTTGTAGGTGATCTTAATTTTGCTGGCTTGACACTGCCGAGTTTGTTACTAGCCTGTCATTTCCACGTCTAAAATCAGCCAACATGAGGCTTTTTAGATCCAAGTCACACATTTCTCTCTGGAAACCTGCGCTGCCACAACATTCCTTCACAAGAACCTCAGAGGAGAGATGAAGGGCCGTGATCACACATTTCTAGCTCGTTTTGTCGTGCCGCTGCAATTTACCTTGCCACCACGAGGTGGCAGCCTTTTTCAGATCAAGAAAACCACAGATCAAGTGAGCCACTGAGATAGAACTGGGCCTGTTTCAAGATCTATCGCTGAGATTTCAGTGAAGGTTTGGGTTTGTTCGTCAAATGGTATTTCACAACATTTCAAACGCTTTGTGTCTCTGTATTATTGTATTGTGTTACAAAGGCTGTTTTTTACTGATACTGCTCCTGTTTTTAAAAAAATAAAATTTGAAAAATGAATATGTTTATTTTGCTTACTTTCTCTCTCTCTCATTCAAGTATACATATATTACCATGCACACACAGGTGGTGCAAACCATGTAAATACATATTTACATTTATATATATATTATTTTTAAATAAAACTTCATGGTAAATGAGGTCTAGAGGGAAATTGTTTCCCAAGAGACCATTCCCCAGAGCACTGCTGTCAAACAGGTGTCTTTCATCAGAAGCATTTAAAAAAATGCAGTCCTGAGGCACAGACTGTTCTGGGCTGTTATCCGTTTAAAACCACCATTTCCATCAAGAAATGTACTAAAAAACAAACAAATAAAAAGTTAAATACAACATGCCCCTGTGCATTAAACAAAGAAAGGAAACTGTAAGTATCAAATAAAATGTAGCTGTATGCTACATATAAATAAAACGCATATGTCTCTTGAGTGGAAAAGATTTTATCAGACAATGCTGGCATACAATTTGTAAGGCTCTATACTGTTAAAATTTAAAATGTAAATACAAAAAAATATTGTATCAGCTGTATTCTGTAAATATGTAAAACGCTTTTATCTGTTTACTTTACTGACAGTGTTCAGTGCTAGCCTTTAACACTTTTTAAAGGCCCTGGTCAAAATTACATATACAAGAAAAACCAAAAACAGTTTAGATGTTTGCTGATTGAAACTGGATTTGAGAATGAGAGAAACAGTTTACAGTTTAAGATGAGAGAGAGCTTTATGTGTTTCTTGGTGAAATGGACTTCAAGGTTTTTTTTTTTTTTTTTTTTTTTTTTACCATTAATTCAGTAACCAAGGCTTTCATTGGCCAGGTGTGTATGACAACATGTATGTTTCTTCATGTATGATAAGAAGGTTCCTCAACTTTATTCCGGCTATGTGATTTATGGATTTTGTTTGAACCAATGACGTTTATCTCCAGCGAAAAGCTACATGTTACTCCAGGGAAAATCAGGCAAATCTAATCACACGGTTTTGGAACAACATTCCCATGTAGTGGCGAAGTTGTGAAACGAACAATGAGTGACGCTTGTAAGAGACTGGATAGCTGTTTATCTATTCCCAGGCACTGATTGGATGATTGGAGGAGAGGTTTGTGTCTCTCTGGCATCGAATAGGCAACTGCAGTGTTGTTAGTGGAAACGAATATAACAAGAACCGACTAAGGGTGACTTTCCCAAACTTTCGCCCCTTTTCAAAGCTCAGTTTATTTTAATTCATTTCAATCAGCGTTAAAAAAGCACATCATTTAGTGTTTTGATCAGACATATTTGAATTTCCTATTCGGTTTGTTTCTAAATATTTTGTATTATACCTTACGCATTTAAAGCAGCAAGTCTTTCAATATATTGTATTTCTTAAAACTGCACATTTTTAGCTCAACAACCAGATGACATTCATAATTGTGTTTCAATAAGTCGCTCAGTGCTTCCAGCTGCGTCCCACCGTATAGAAGTACACTGGTCAAACTCATCTTGAAAGGTGATGCAACATATTTTTACGCCGCATGGAGGAGACACGTAGCAATGCTTTATCTGTGGACCAGCCCCTGTTGTCAACGAACTCGGAGAGAACTCGAAGAGACTGAGTAACCCGCCAAAACCCAATCAGTGCAACGCTATGACCCATTACCCTTTGGATGCCTGTCAGCTGAACATTCACCTTTATCAAATGAAAACAAATTCTTCCTGGTGTTCCTGTCCGTCAGGGGTGCGTTTACCAAAACCGCCGTTGTCTAACTATGGTTGTACTACCGTTATGAGAACCGTAGCAGTTTTGGTGTTTCTAAAAACCGTAGTTCCAACGAACATTCGCAACCACCGTTGTGAAGTTGCGTAGTTGGAATGACAGCTGTGGAGAAACAGGTAGGGTTCAAGTCCAACATACACCCGGGAGGGAAATGTATTTATTTTTTTTTTTTTTTACCAGAGCAAGAGAGGCAGTAACACCCTTCATCGGCAAAGCCTCTGTGTATTTAGAAAAGCATCACCCGCGCTATTGATTTCTATTTGTTTGGACAAAATTAGTTGGTTATTGCCAAGACAAACCATATTGAAATACAATATTCACATATCCTAAATGGACATTATGAACTTTATACATCCGATACCTGTAAGCAGAAACCAACTTCATCTACAAGATGTTGTTGTAACAAACAGATTCGCTGACAAAATAGTTTTATTTAGTGCAACTTTACCAACAACGGCTGAGAGACTGGCCTGTATCGTGTCTCGGTCGGCAGGAGCTAACAACGAACTACGCTTCTAAGTACAGTTCCAGAGCTGTCATTCCAACAACGCGACTTTACACCGGTGGCTGCGAATGTTCGTTGGAACTACGGTTTTCAGAAACAGCAAAACTGCTAACTACGGTTCTCACAACGGTAGTACAACCGGGCGGGTTTTGGAAACGCACCCCAGGCCTCTTGTGAAGCGTGTCACCACCTTCTTACCCAACTCTCCAGCCCACCTGGACGGAATTGTTCTAGTGGACCTTCCCGGTGCTGGAGCTGCCAATAAACACAGAGACGAGATGTGGAAAGAGGTAGCCTCGGTTCTGTGTGGTCATGTAGTTTTCTGCTTTTCTGCATGGTGTCATTCTTTAATATAAAAATGAGCTAAACTCAGAAATTAATGTAACATCTTATGGTAACACTTCATAATAACTTAAATCATAAATAAATATATATTATTAACAAATCATTACTTCACATTTAATTCATAATAAATGTTCGTAAGCAATTACCTATGTTTTTGGCATATTTGTTTATGTTTATAAATATTGAATTATGTGACATTTTGCAGAAAATTCATAATGTTAGCAGATGATCTGTTAGTCCTGAGAGAATAGTTTATAGATTATACTGAAGACAATGGTTAATAATGAGGTAACATGTTTTAGCAGATGATTATGTCATGTTAAATAAATCTGCTACTATACAGTAATAAGATTTATAAATGTGTCACCTGACAGTGACAGTATTTCCTAAACTTGAAAAAGAATATTTGCATGTCTTTTGAATGAAAATAGTATCTTGTGTTCATACTTATAAAACAATTATTAATGTTTTGTAGATGTTTTAGCATTATCCAATCTGAAGTTGAAACTGTACATATGATACCTAAGATTTGTAGATCTTCATAAACTGTTTGTGCATGCTATTTAACATTAAACAGACCACAACACACCATTTTGCAGTGCCCAATCTTGTGTCAAAACTGTTCATCCTTTATTAAAGTTGTTAATGATTTGTAAATCTTTACATTTATCAAATATTTATCAAATGACAAGTCTGACAAAAGCATATTGCTATTACATGTTACATTAAATCTTACCTGTTTCAGTTATTGATAATCACATTAATAAGAGTGAAAGTAAAAGTTCAAACAAACATTTGTATTGAGTAAGATGAAATTGGACTGTAAAAGCAAGTCATGTTTAATTCTATGGCATTACTATAACCAGAATTAAATACCATTTCATTCTTCATAATCAGCCATTCCCTTTCCATGACAGGTAGATGAACTTTTTCCATGTATGATACCCGATGTTACTAAGTTAACATTCATTTTGATTGAGCAAGTGAGGTGAAACTGGACTGTAAAGGGAAGCAGTTGTTCGTCCTATGGCATTTTCCATATTCTTACAACATCTGCCATAGTCAGGTAGTCCCTATCCCATGCAGTAAACACAAACTCGACTCATGTCTGTTCTGTAATGTTGTTAGATAAAAAATGACAAATTAAAGTTAGGTGAAACTGAACTGCAAACGAAAGAAATGTTTAATTCCATGGTATTACCAGATACTTCCTAAAAACCTCAGAGTTGGGTAGTACTTTCCAATGCTATTTTGTCAAAGGTGGTGACAAAAATGTTATTTGACATAAGAATCATAAGAATTTTATCTCCTCATAGAAAATACCCCCCCCCCCACCCCCCACAAAAGAATATAAAATTAGAAAACTAGAGCCCATCTCTAAATATGCTTGAGATTTCATAAAGTCCAACTATATTCCAAAAATCTGTCCATTATTGCTGTCCATCCTCAATTTAAATCTATAAACTATTCTCTTAGGAGTACTAGATTACATTATTAAGTGCTTGGGAAAACAATCACATACTTCAAGAGTATTTTTCAAAAGGCCATTTCTATTCTGTAAACTAAGGCAATGGTTCCCATCAATTTCCTGATCATTTCTAAATTCCTAAGGACTTGATTCAGACAAGCAAACAGCTGCTCTTCATTTTAATGACATAATGATGTAGCGACAGGAAAAAATAATAAAAACACACACTCATGATTAAGTTGACGTACAAAATTCCCTGATCACTTGTAATCACCCAAGAACGTGATTCAAACAGGCCTACAGCTGCTCTTAATTATAACTATATAGCGACACAAACAACGACACAGTAACATAAACACTCATGAATAATGATTTGTCACTATGATATGCAATCACCATTTCTGACCAATGAAAGACCTTTTTGTTTTCCAAAAATTAAATTCAAAGAGACTTGACCAGCAGAAAATCAACAGTCATCACACCCAAGAAAACTGAGATGATAGGAATATATTGTTATCCTTATATTGTTATATTAATTCATTAAATATTTTCAATTACATCTTCTCTACAAGTGAAACATGCCTAAAAATCTTGACTAAAATGACTGAACCAATAACAAACACTAATGCATCACCCAACGTAACTGATTATCTGATGGGTTGCCCACTGAGAATGTTGTTAGGTAATTAATTATCTAGGTACCTATTTTTTGTAATGTCTTCATTTGACTTATTATGACTCATATTGTATTTTTGCAGATGCAAATATATTATGGAAACCAAAGCATAAGCCTTCACATAGCGGATAACCTGAGGTACACATTAACAGAATAATCACAGAGTCCCTCTTTGCAGAGGCTGGCTCCAGTCTAATCAAATCTTTTGTTCTCATTTGTTGAACGTGCATGGGTTCTAGTTTTCCAATAGCCTGTCTTTTAATCAAAAATAATTTCAGTGTCAGAAAAGCATATTCTAAAAAGCTTTATATTATATTTAATAGTTCAAACAACATGAAACATGTTGCTTTATTGAGGCTGATGTGGTTGCACTCTAAATCTTCAACATTCAGTATTTATGATCCATCAGTGATTTCCTCCTAAAATCATTTAAAAACCCAGAGCTTTAAAGCTTCACAGCATCGCTGCATCATTTCCATTTCTTCTGAGACATCTGAAAAGAGCAAAGTTATAATGTTAGGGATGGCTCTAAGTGTTCCGGACTATGTGGCTCTCCATGTAAATATGGCATTACAGCAGTAGGTATTGTAGACTGTCATGTATGAGACTACAGACACGACAGTTTTACCCCTGTGGAGAGTGAATAAATACTCTACCAATGGGTTTACTCATTAATATTTCAACTTATGGAAAATGATCATAATCAAAACGCAAACTTGGAATTACAGCTGGTTAAGGCTGTAGTCAATAAACGTCACCACAAAGACGCACCGACACAAACACACACACACACACACACACACCACAGAGTTATGTTGAATCTGCATCTTTCAATTGTATCACACAGAGACGACCAGATTGATTAGAATGCAAAATCAGTGAAGGGTTTGTTGATTTGGAGCTCATGAGTGAAATGTCTGATTGTGACATCACAATGCCAAGAGTGTAAACTTTAGTCAAATCCAGAAAATGATGGAGAGAAGGTCTCCAACTGTCTGGAACTAAACATGTTAAGTTTGAAATGTTACTTCATGAATGTTTTTATTGACTGAAAGTAAAACACATTCAATTTAATTTGGAAACAAATATTTCATGAAGACAACCAAACAGAGGAGATTATCCTCTTCAAATGCTTCTTTAAGGACAGGAAGTAAATCTATGCTTGCTTAATCTAATCTATGTCGCAGGTGACACATATGTTTTAAAGTCTTCCAGGATGTTAGTAGGGAGGACAGGGATAAAACTCGACCCTCCAACAGTACTAAAGTGGTTGCCGCTGGTTACCTGGGAGGCCAGTGAGATCATCAGGGATCTGGTTCAGAGCCACGCTCAGGACAGTTGTCATTTGTGTCTTAATTTCTTTCACAAGGTATTCCTAAAATGGGCAAGAGATAGTTTTCACAATGTTTCACATGCACAAGCAAATGCTAACAGCTGTTTACCACACAGGCATATACTCTTGTCCCACTCTCAAAAAATGTTGCATCTGGTCATTCTATCTACAATGGCAGGTCAAATTCTCCAGAGCAATCTAACCTTCAGGTCACCAAACTGCTTCAACATCTCCCGCATGGCCTGGTTGAACATGACTTTTTTGGAAGATTCAATCTTGCTTTTCAGTCGCCTTTGGATCTCTGTGAAAGACGATGTCCCGCTGATTCGAGAACAGTCTGAAAAGAAATTCCACGAAACTTGAGTTACTTACCACACACAGGAGAACTTCAGCTGTGAATGTAAATAGCGTACAATCCTCACAGCATGCCAATATGGATGGTCAAGTACAAATAACACAGCTACAACCATAGTGCAGGACAGAAGAACAGCTTATGGATACTGGTGCTTCACATCAGGCACTGTTAGATACTGTAAGAGCCATATTATATACGATTATATTTCTGTCTACTTTATAGTGTAAATTTAGTCATGTTTATATGATATTAATTTCTACTGTTAATCATATGCCCCCTACAGGTGAAGAGGGGGTATAAAGGTGTGTGCTGCCCAGACTCAGATGACTGCTGGTTTTAGCACAAAAGTTTTGACTGTGTGCACCGTGGGAATTTGTGTGCATGTGTTTGTGCGTGCATAACTGTATAGGAGTTTACTGAAAGGACAGGAAACCCTGTAAATTTAGAATGTAATAATCTTTTTTTTGTTAGTGTTTTCAGTTAAGCATTTAGTTATTTTTACATTCTCCAATAAATCATTTTTCCCTGACAAACATTTGGAAATTTCGTTTTGACACACATGTCAGAAACCAGTGTAATCAACCAGTTCCTCCAACAGTGGCTAAGGACCATTGGAAAAGAGGAAGGAAGAAGGAACATTTTAGCCACTACAGATACGATATTAAAGCACTTAAATGATTTAGTTAGCCTGAGTATTAAAACAGCAGGACACTTGAATGCAACAAATTTACTATTCGTTTACACCCTTGTTTGACAGACCGCTCCTTTTTAAAATCAAAGGGCATCTTTACAGGTGTCCTCACCTTCATACGTCGGCCTCATGGTGTCACGGATGGAATCACTCAGGGAATTGTAGATCTGCTTCTTTCTCTGAAGCATCTCCTTCTCCAGGTCCTTCAGCAGTTTTCTTTGCTATATGAGATAGCGGATAAAGAGGAGGCAGTTACAGGGAGCTATGAGGGCACGCCCAAGAGGCACAGCAGAGTTATGTAGTATTAGCAGAGAGTTGCACTCAGAGGGTAAGAGATTTATTACACATGAGAAGCACAGCCTCAGCACACAGTAGCTGCTCTCAGGTCCCACAACCACACACACACACAACACCCACACACACACACACACAACATCACGACACTCACACACACACACACACACACACATACTCACATAACACACACACACTCACACACACACTTACACACTCACACACACACTTACACACACTTGCACACTCACTCACACACACACACACACCCACACACTCACACACACACACCACACTCTCACACACCACACTCACACACACTTACACACTCACAAACACTCACACACACTTACACACTCACTCACACACACACTCACACACACTCTCACACACAGACCACACTCTCACACACCAACACTCACACACACTTACAACTCACTCAAACACACACACACACACACACACTCACACACAAACACGCACACTCTCACACACACACTCACACACACACACTCACACACACTTACACTCACTCACACACACACACACAAACACACACACTCACTCACACACACACAGACACACTCACACACACACTTATACACACTCACTCACACACACACACACACTCTCACTCACGCACACACACACTTACATACTCGCATGCACACACACACACTCACGCACACAAACACTCATACACACACACACTTACACACTCACACACACACTCACACACACACTTACACACACACACACTCACACAGTGGCCACTGCCTGACAGCTACTGCAGTGTGGAAGCCAGGAGGTCAGCTGGCTACCAAACACAGTGAGCTTATAAATGAAGGTTTGACTATTATAATGTTGAAAGGCCATGTTGCAGCATTTTTATTGGATGGTAGTACAGATAGATTGGATTAAGGTGTGCCTGATGATGTTGTTTGACTTCTGTTATAAAAGTTGGTGGGCCGAAATATGAATGTTGCTATATTTTGTCACTAAATCTACCCCAGTCTCTGCATTGAAAAAAAAAAAATCTGAACAAAAAAGCAGACAAGATGTTGCAATGGAAAATAAAAAATGAGTAACATAGAACAGGCTACAATATAATTTCTGCAAATCTGCTTTGGCTTCAGAAGTGAAACATTTTTGAAAAGGGTGCCCTCTCACCTGTGTCCTAATGTACACCAGACGCAGGTTTTCTCTAGTTCCTTTTTGTAACCTCTTAGCTGCTCACTTGTGATGAAGTCCTCTTGAAAACTTGAAAAGTTTCCTTTGATTGATGTCCTTGAAGATTCAGAGCTTGAAAAGGCCATTTTAAGTTATTCATCAAATTTCACATACAGTATCAGTAATTGTAATTAAAAATACATTTAGAATTAGACTGACAGTGATTTGGCACTTTTCCCCAAGTGGCTCCACAGCAAAATATGGTCTTTGTCCAAATAATCTGTTTAGTATGCTTTTGGACTTCATAATGATCCTCATAATAATGTCTCAAATAGAAGAATACAAAGAATTTATTCTTGATTCTATCATATTTTATACAGCCACTGTAACATAATCATTCGGTTTTCGCTTTGATTGTAGAAGCTTGTAGTTTCCCAAAGACAGCTAATAAATGAGACTTATTTTTGGGCCCAGAAGCTGTTGCTGTAGCTGATGTGTTGCATTGTAGCTGTATTTGAGGGCAGTTGCTGGTGTAATTCATTTGTATGTCACTGATTGATTTAAAAACATCAAATTAACTTTGATGGCCCTCGGTGCATGGAGCAAAAGCACATATGTATAGTTCAGTGAAGTGGCCCACAGTTGGGAGCTCAAATCCCAACTGCGGTGTATCTGCAATGTGAAAAATAGCTAGTCACCACGTCAGAGACATGACCTTTTCCTTTAGAGTCTGCTGTGGGGAGGTTTGTGATTGTATATGTCAGTTCTGGTGGGGAAAAATAATAATAATTGAAGCCACTCACCCAAAAGTTTGCAGAAAGTGTACATTCATCTTTTTGTACATGGGTTCTGAGAGAGTGTAGTTCAGATCTACAATCTCTCCACTGCTAGATCTGTAGTATCCGTCACATTTGCACAAGGCTTTCAGCTTCTTGTGGTGGCCTCGGTTGTCCTTCTGTGTCTTTATAATAGACATGAAAGAAAAATAACCCAAACTGATGTACAATTTTGCAATGAATCAGGGTCCTCTCCACCTCGTGATTGCTTCACAATCAATTCCCTTTATCTCTGTATGCGATCTGCCGTAGCCTGCATCACTGGCTGTTTGGAAAAACATGGCTGAGTACCCTAAACACCAGGAGATAAGTAAAATAGGAGCAATTTTGTGGTCAAATACTGTAAAATTTCTACTGTCTGGACTATACTTTCTCTTCTGAACACTGCAGCTGAGATTTTTTGTCTCCGACTGCACCAATATGAAAGACTGGATCCCTTCTCACAACATTGGTTCTGTACGTGCAAATCAGTTGGGATCGTGTGCAAGCTAGAAAAAGAGAGTTTGTCTAATTAAGAGGTAAAATTCCTGAAAAAAAAACTGGTTTCATAAAAAAGAATTTCAACACATGTATTTTTATTTTATGCATCTGGAAGTACATTTGATCTTGATCTTTTATTCAGGAGAATGAATCTTCAGACAACATGAAAGCATTTGGAAGGAGTTTATTATGATGTAACAAGTTATATATTGGTACGATTATTGATCTTGGGCTTGGAGTCCAGGGGGGCAGTGTCATGCTTCACTATTTTTTTTAGGATGAAGTAAACCCCACCCTTTACTCTTAAAAGAGGATGAAAACAACAACAAAAGACAGAAGAAAGGAAAGTAGACTAGAAAGTAGAGGGGGAGGGAAACTCCAATTAGGATACACTGCCATGAAGGGGGAAGACTTCTTGCAACAATAGAGAGCACATTAAAACTGGAGTTAAATGTAACTGACTTTTTAAAATCTAACCTCATTAGATTTAATAAAACTGCTTTCACATTCATACCCCATAAATAAATAATTTCTTATGTTCCTTTTCAGTAAAAAATATGATGGCTCTGTAAACATTACAGATGTAATTTTTTTGTAACTCACCGACTCCAGAACTTTCTCTGTGGCATTTTTCTCCCAGCATTGCTCTGCTTCCTTCACTCCCTTTGCCAGAATGTTGTGGAATTTTTCACAAGTGTCAGTAAGAAATTTATCCAGTTTTGTGCATGTGTTCTCCAGGGCCTTTGCAAGTCGATGGAACTCCAGATGGTAGAAGTCCTGATGTGAAATCTGAAAATATGTTGTGTACTTTTGCATTAAAAAATCCAAAATACAATTTGAATAATTCAGCAGTTATGTCAACATGTCATCATTCTGAGAAATATTTTAATCAATTGATATTTCATCAACAAACAACTTTCACTATTTTCCAATAATGAGATTATATTAAACTGCCCTTTATCTTGTCTTCGTGAGTTGAGATTATTTAACATAAAGGACAATGAAGTGCATAGAACCAACAGCAAGAGAAATGATGACAAAGATTCTAAGTAGTTTTATTTTTGGATTCCAACACATTTCAGCATATAGATTTTATAAGTGTTCCCTGGGGGTCTTTAAAAGGTCTCCGGTTTCACAGCAGTGACTGTAAACAGCTATTCACTAACCAAGGGCACTCACAAAAAATTGAATGCAATTACAATGTCTGTCATTCAGAGTCATGCACAATGACTAGTTGATGCACAACTGCCAGTGAAGTAATGTAAATTTTGGTCTTTATTGTTATTTAGTACAGATCATAAACTACCCATATTTATGGAAGAGCATACCTTTGCCCTGCTGGCCTCCTTTGAAAAGTGAAGGTATGAAATTATTCCGGAAACTTCACATTCATAATCTGCCACTTTCCTCACAGTGTGGGAGACGTACAGCTCCTTGATATGCTCCCTAAGCGAGGGCACTTCTTTGTAGGGAAAAAACAATGAGATAAAACAATGTTAGGACATTTAGGGAGTAAGTTTCAAAAGAAACCAAACAGTTACAAAAGCACAACCATTCATTCGTTCGTTCGTTCGTTCGTTCGTTCATTCATTCATTCATTCTCCCTATACTTGATAGGACTATGACTGCTACTTCCTCCTATTTGCTCATATTTCCACCTGTGTTCTCCCCAGCTTAGGTTATTTGTCATGTTCTTTGTTCAGTCTTGATATTTTGCACCCTTATGCATGGTTCTTTTGAGACCTGTTCGGCAAGTCTCGTTTTTTTAGCTTCCTGTTTGTAAGTTTGTAAGAGAAACCTTCAGTAAAGCATGGGTTTTGTTTGAGCAGGGGTCTCAGCTATCTTGGCTACCCAGACTAAAATCTCACAAGCTCCCTGTTTTACGCTGAGCTGGAATCCAGTCTTGACAAGATACACAGAGCTTCGACTGAGCTTGAAAAGAAATTAAAAATGTAAAATGACCAGGGGCCTTATTTATTAAACTTTCTATACTTTTGTAACTAAATAGGTGCGTATGCCAAAACCTACGACTTTGCGTACGTAAAAGAATTCTGATTTATAAAATTGATGTAAGAGCAACAACTAACGGTATGGGGGTGCCACCACTGCGACCCCCAATGAGCGGTGGGCTGCAATTATCGGAGCTGATTTCCAACATTACTGTTCATCAATATGAAAGAATCATGACATGACATGCTGGCCATCTGGCAACCGCATTTGTCGATGTCATTTGTGCGTCACCAATCAGTTACATGTTTATTAAACGAAAATTCATACGATTTAGTTACACATATTTATTCACTGACAGTGCCCTTATTGCAATGTGAGTGTAGTCGACTGCATCAGTTACATTAGGAAAACTGGTCATCGCTGGAAATCGCTTTTTGAAGGTTTGCCAGCTACATCGGGGTATCTTGTGTACCACGGGCTGAGAGAAATGATCCATCTAACACTCTTAGTATTACATTACTGAGGGCTGAAATATACTAAAATATATAATTTTAGGTCTATTAATGTGATAAAGATGATTAATAATGCATTGATAGCTTACATCTCTTAATTTAATGTATAATTTATTTATGGTCAAAAACAACACTGATTACAAATGATAATGTGATCCTCATTAATTATGAGGAATAAGGAAACAATAGTGCAAATTTCTTTTGGTCTCTAGGGAGTGCTATTTAAAGCAAATGTGTGCCCTTAATGTGTGTACACATAGGTCAAACGTTGTGTACCTGTGTGCACATGTTCACGTCAGGTAGAAGTTTTATAAATCCTGAATTGTGCGTGAAAGTCGAAGCATGCACTTTTTGAAGCATTTTGGTCTGTACGCACAGTGTATAAATGAGGCCATTACTGGCTGCCTATGCAGAGGTTAGTGCCAATGTTGCTACAGCATAAACCGCATCAGGTTTAAATGTGTTTCACTCCTGAGAGTCTGTAAACCTTACAGGTGACCCATATTTTAGTGTTTGAAAACAGAAAATCAAGAAGGGCTTGTGGCATGTTCGCAGGTTTTGTCCTTCTTTGCATTTTTTTTAAAATCATGCTTTTACATTCTGAACATTTTATCTTGAATTTTTTTTTTTTTTTCTTACCAGTTTCATTTTCCTCAAGAATAGAGGGCTTCTTTTGTGTAATTTTCTTGAACTCTCTGGAACTCACAGTGAACACATCGAAAAATCCACTTGTATCATTTTTGTCACCAAGCAGAAGTTTCTGAAATAAAAATATAATGTTATGCTTTGTAAACACTGGTGTGTACCCTTGTGAATTGACTGCAGTGATTCAGCAGGTCCACATACATGGTTAGGGTTACCAAGTTCACAATCTAGCAATCTCTAAGATAAGACTTACCACTGCCTTTTCTCCGTGACACTTGATGATCTCCTCTTTCGCCTTCTTGTTGCGGTAGATTATACACGCCTGTTTTTCCTTGTTTTCCCTGTTTTCACCATCTGAGGAATCCTGAAATGCAAAATTCCCTCCTTAGTACATTAAGATTGGCTCGGCTGTGCTGAGCTTAGTTAAGAGTTATATAGATGAAAGACAAAAAATTAATTGTTTACAGTGTAATAATCCTACGAATTCTCTCAATGACAGAATTGATACGGTAATCTGCTTACTCTACCTCCATATCTGCTATTCCAAGTTCCTCGTCTGAAATTTCCCTAGACACATTTGAGAAATTATGTGGAATTATTAACATAACAAATATGCATGTTGTCTAACATTCAATATTATGCATCTTTACATGTCCAGAAAATATTTTCACTCTTTTTACATTAAAATAATAAATAATATAGCGACTAACCTTGGGTCGATATCATCAGTTTTTGTGCAGACGAAGGTGATGTTGTGACATTCTCCTCCTCCAGCAATTGTTCTGAGTGTTTTATCAAAGATCTCATTGGGAACGTCCTCAGAGAGAACTCGGTTTATGTTACTCACAATCCAGACAGAGGAACACAGGCTGAGACACTGTGGAATGAAAGACAACCAGGAGTCAGCACAAACAGAAACACTGAATACATTTCAGAATGCTTTCATGATTGTATGCACCTGTCTGAATTGATAAGAGGCAGAATTAGGGGGAACTGCAATCATAATTAGTTATTCCAAATTAAGGGAGAAGATCAGAAAACTAAATGACCACACAGAACCGAGGCTACCTCTTTCCACATCTCGGCTCTGTGTTTATTGACATCTCCAGCACCAGGAAGGTCCACTAGAACAATTCCCTCCAGGAGAGCTGGAGAGTTGGGTAGGTAGATGGTGACCTGCTTCACAAGAGGCCAGAACTGCTGCTTGTTTTTCTTGTCACTCCGAATGTAGGTGCCAATGCTCTTAGACAATTCGTCGGCCTGTTTAGATAGATTTAGATTACATTTAGATTAGATTTAGACAGACAGACAGACAGACAGACAGACAGACAGACAGACAGACAGACAGACAGACAGACAGACAGACAGACAGACAGACAGACAGACAGACAGACAGATAGATAGATAGATAGATAGATAGATAGATAGATAGATAGATAGATAGATAGATACATAGATAGATATTCTTTATTAATCCCCCCAGGGGGAAATTAAAGTGTTACAACAGCAGAGAATTAAGGACACACCAGGAGTAGTAAAAATAAAAATATACAACAAGATATATAAAATATCAAAAGTGTAAATAGAAGTGTGTATATATATATATATATATTGTTTTTTAAATCAAGTATAAGGTGAGAGTAGGGGCTAGGTTAGGCCAGCCAAGGCGAGGGGGGGGGGGCACAGTCTGATGACTGTAGGGACAAAGGAGCGCCTGAGACACACCTATTAATGATTATAAAGTAATAATTTCAGTCATATCAACTTAAGATTTATATAGTTTTCAATAAAGGGGGTGTATAATTCAAATGTCTGGATGCACATTTGAACAATGATTGCAAACCCTGGTATTTCTGTTTACAATTTAGGCAGAGTATAGAAGTGATATATATGCGATAGAAGGTGGTTAGACTCACAGTGTCAAGACTTAAAGTCTTCTTGCAGTTATCTGGAATCTTAATTGAATGTTGAATAGCCATCAATTCTCTGAAAGTTTTCTTCTTCCCATCTTCTCCATAAATGGCTGTTATCTTTTCTTCTGCCATTTTTTTCAAGACCTTATCCTCTGTATCGGTTCCCAAGTCTTGTTCATCAGAGAGTATTTCCAGCAGGAAATGTAGCTCTGACTCCCAGTCCTGAAATGATACGTTTTTAATTGATCACCTCACAGTTATTTTAGCTAACATGTTATTACGTTCATGTTGTTGTACATGTACATGTTAATGCTGAACTATTCAATGGATCAATTAATGGTTGAGTTGATATATTACCTTTTATGTCAATGTTACAGTTTCTATTGTCTCACGTGCTGCAATATTAAGACTGCATGAGAATTACTGAGCTATAACACATGTTCCCCAGACTCTGCTCACCTCTTTGCTGATGAATTCGATGTCGGCTTTGTATTTCTTGTTCTCTGTATTGGCCTGCACCTGCACAAAGACTGAGGTGCATGCTTTCCCAGATACCGAGGGCAGGAGATAGTCTTCATTCACAATTGCGTTGATCAACGAACTCTTCCCTTCTCCTGTCTTCCCAAACAGTCCGATGTAAATCTTCTTCGGTTTAGGTTTACTTAAAGCCAAGACCTTATTTCTGCAAGCACAGGAAAATTTCTGGGAAAAATAGCTTACATAATTTACCTGGATCAAAATCACACAACTTACTTGCATGTACTTTTTGCTAAATCTGTTTTGTGCTGTTTGCTACATCTTTCACTGGCATGTTTCAGAGTTAAAAATTTATTTTGATGACTAACATAAGTTTAGCCTCTTAAATGTATCTTGGGTGTGGTATCCTCACCTACAGTAAACATTCAGGTTGTGGACGGAAACTAGTCCTAACTGTAGCTGTGAGCTGTCCTAGCAGTTTGAGTAGCTTAGTAGCACTAATGACTCAGTAGTACAGTGTCATTGATCATGCAGAGTTCCCCAAAAACAATGATGATCAAGGATGAATGGTGGCCAAAAGCAACAGGCTACCATTGAGAACATGAGAAAATTATGATTTCATAACCAATCAGAAGTGGTTATTTGAGAACTGAGTGTAGGAACATTTTAAGTGTGTAAGCTGCTGGTGCTGTTCTGTGGTCTGTTTACTTTTGTGTTGGAATGTACTCACTGATTCAATTTTATGGTATGACGTCTATGATTCTAGAACTTTGGTATTAATATGACGTCTTTTACTGCCAAACTTGTACTCGAACATTAACAACTTTACAAGCTGTAATGTATGAGATGTACACTTTCTTCTCATAGCCAAGATTACATACTATGGGACCCTTAGATACACATTTCACTTCATGGCCAAGTCTGGGTCCTCAGCCCAAACCCGGTTGGCTGAGGCTGTAATTCACACATGGGTGTACCCCACACTGGATTCGCTAACACCAGATTTTCTCCATTCATTCCCTTTAAGCTGATTTATTTTATTAAGCTCATAGGCTCAATTCACTGATTCTCTCTGTGCACATAACTCTGGTTTAAAACAACAAAATAGGTTTCCAATAATTGTATAGTAATTTACACATAAAATGAATCATTTACTTTAAGTCCTCCAGAAAATTCTTGCTCTCCATGGTCCTGCAGGAAACTTCACTGAGTTTGTTATAAACCTGCGATATGGCCTTTTCTCCATCCTCCTGTGCATCTTCACCTGTCAATGTGTAGTTTGAACAGATTAAATACATGCCAGCAGTCTTGCTTTTTGTGGTATAACTTCCCTACTTAAAGTTTTTTTTTGGGTCCCAGAACACTTCCAGAAAGGTTTGGGTACATTTTCTCACCACATAAATTTTCATGATTTCCTAGATATGCTTTGAACATTATGAATCAGATGGAAAACTTTAGAACATTATTCATTATGTCATACATTCCATTAAGGTTACTTTTACTGGGAGTATTAGCAATGTCAATAAGTACAGCATTTCAAAATGTATTAAAACATTCACACCAAGCTGTATGTATTAAAACTTCATTCAAACCGACAACAATTCTCCATGATGTTTTTGTTATGATTAAATCTTAGCGAAAAGTAGATGACATCATAAAGTTTATATGCAACATACCTGGAATATTTTTTCAGTGACATAACTTGTTTGGAGAAAAAAATATGAAAAAAAAATATGTTCTAAAATTAAGTAACATTGTTGTCATGACATGGGAATATATAATGGCTATATAACCTGAATGTTCCTTTAAACATTTTGTGCTAAATTGACTGGTATCCTGTTTTGCTGGTACAAGATGGAATTATAGTTAAATTGTAGAAGGGATACAGTAAGTTTAAATCTGTTGAAGCACTTTTTTCAGAGCCACTTTTTTTTTACAAACAATTCTATAATAAATATGACTTTGTTACTACTATATGGAAACATATAATTTCAGAGAACTACCCAAATTTTACTTAAATTTTACTGACAAGATTGTACTTTTAGACGTTTTTTAACAGGAGAACAGGTGAAAAACTCACAGGTCAGGAGACGCTGCTCAGTCTCATATGTAAACACAGAGAGTTTTTTCTTTTTCAGCTTCTTCCTGCGTTTGGGCTTTCCATCCTCACAGCGTTTTCTCTTACCTTCCCCAGAACCTGAGGTGAAGAACACAGGGGCAGACAGAGAGAATGAAAGGAGGGGTATCTTTTTAAGGTTTTATTAAAAACAAAATTCAGTAGAACGACATCTCACCAATGAACAGCGCATGAGATATCAGACAGCGATAGGGATCTAAACTTTGTGAGTGGGCACAATAATGGAACACCAAATGGAAAAGTACTTGTTTTTATAAGTGACTACATTACAGCTAAAAAGGTATTTATCATGTAATCAAGGAGGGAAGAGAGAATGAAAAAGTAGGTTTTTGGAAACAAGAAGTCAGTGGAATGACATCACCACCACAGTGTACAGTTCTTGAGTTTCATTTGTGACATGAGGGGATTAATAGAGGATTTAAAGAGCTCTCATAGTTGAATTTGTTTGATAGTCACAGGAACAGCTAAATTATTTAATGCATCATCCTCTCAAAGAACTGGAGGGTAGAATCAGTTTAAACTTGTGTAACAGCATTCCAAGATGGACACAAGCTGTTCTGAAGACAAAAGGTAACACAACTCCTTATTCATTAATAGATATTATATATCATATATTGGTTGGCCTTTCCATACATTTGTCTGCCCCCTGAATATCTCTTCAAACAAAATCCTTTCCTTTCTGGTCTATGTCATGAGCATGTTCTATGTAATCAGTGTGTATTTTTTGTGCTTCAGTACCTCTCTGGTCTGAAGCGCCCATGTCACTGCGAACAGATTCTTCTGCCAGCGTCTCATTAGCTTCCACTGGTGGCTCCTGATCTGGTGGCTCAATCCGTCCCTGCCGCTTTGCTGCAAGAGGAAGTTGATGTTTATGTTACTGTCATGCATAGTTCAGATCAACAATTCAATATTTGTAACAAAATGGATTTTCACTGCTTTTTGGTTGCATTAATTTCTAGGACATGTCCACAGAAAGTTCAGCACTGGAGTTTTTTTGGAAACACTTGCATTTTATCCATATTTCAATTATTGGGCAATTAAATCACTACAGCCATCCTGCACTTAATCACATAAATTCTGTATAATTTACTCTGACACAAACATACATACCACATTTGAATGGCACCAAATTTAGTCCTTTTTCCATTGTTTCCAGTTCACTAATCCAGTAGAGTTCTCTGTCATTTAAATCACCTGAATCAGTGACCTGCTCTATCGGAAATATGACCAGATCTTCCAGGGAATGGCCATCATTGTTGAAATGGTCAGGTATTGGTCGAATTTCTTGCTTTATAATGGAGTTTTTGTGGCCACTGAATCTTGTTTTCAGAAAGCTTTTTGTCTTTCCAACATACTGTATCTTACATTTCTTGCACTCGATGATGTAGATGACACTTGATGTCTTGCAAGTTAGAACCTGTTTGATTTTGTAGAATTTTTTTGTGTTTGTGCCGTGAAACTGATCAACACCTTTCACCATAAACTGGCAGCAGTTGCATCTCTGAGCTGTACACTGGTAGATGCCTGGGGGAGTATCAGAGCTCAGCACTGCAACCGCCACCGCGTCTACCTTCTGCAATGGACCTGCTTCTGCCATTGGAGTCTGCTAAGCAACAAGCTCCTCCCAGTCTTCCCTGTGATTCGCTGAGGGCAAAATTAACACAATGGCTTTTTAATGACCTGAGAAAATAATAGTGCAGTAAAATATTTTCAAATTGTATTTTCAATAGGCTATAGGTTACTTCATACACATAAATTCATTTTTATCTAACAAGCCTGAGTGAAAGCATTTTTGTGAAAATTCAGTTCATATGGAATGGAAGACATGTTTAAACAGATCCAAAAGGCTGTTGCGCACAGCAGACAAGAACATATCCACATGCGCACAATATTTTAACAAAACAAATACATTACATTATTTAAACCTCTGGCTCTGTGACAGGGCGCAGACATCGGACGCAGATAAGAACATACAAATAGCCCACGCATAGTTAAACAGGTCCACATGCCCACTGCGCACAGCGGACAAGAACATCTCCAAATACGTACAATATTTTAACCGGTCCAAAAGCCCAATTTGCACAGCACACGAAAACATAGCCAAATACATTTTTGCTGCAAAAGTATAAGTGTGAAATTACTGTTTAATGATAATGTTAAAACTTAATTGAATCGATGAGCAACTGGGTTCTTTCATGTTCCTTGAATTTTTGCAGTGGCTTTACGCCAGTTTCCAAAGCCGTCTGCCACGAATAGATTGTCTGCCCTAAAACTGTCGGCATTGATAAACTTTTTACCACTGCTTTCAGGCAAGCAAAACACAAAACTCCATCGGTCTCAGCAACGTAAGTCTGACAGTCGGTCATGGAGGGGAAAAGAAGACGGAAGTCAGCATTTACAAAGGAAGAAATCTTCATCTTGCTTGATGAAATTGAACATAAGAAAGATTTACTGTTTTCCAAGTCCTTATAAGATTAAACAGGTGCTGCCATATTTGTCATTATTAAAAAGTAATTACATGATCATTTTCTTATAATTGTAAATTAATTGGATTAAATAGCCTAATATAATTATTAATATGACATTATAATGTTCAAATTAATACACTGTTACGTCAAATCAGTGAATTAAACACAAATATTTACCCATGAAAAAAAACTATATATATGTTTTTTTTTTTTTACTTAACGTCATGTTTTGTGAGCTGTGGTTGTAAGCGTGCATCGAAAGAGCATGCGTATTATGTGCGCTGCAAGAGCGGACGGCTGCGAGCGGGATCTTAAAGTGGTTCTTTTCTGTGAAAGAGACGATTTAGTTACGAAAGTGTTTGGGAAACCCACATTATTTTAAGGATGATCGTAAGAGTCATTTAAAGAGGTCTTAGCGTTAAGAGGCTTTCGGGAAACCCACCCCTGACCTGTGCGACAGTTCTACATGACACCACCTGGATAGCTACTGATACACAATATGAGCCTAACAGAGGAAGACTTACCGATCCTTGAATGGAGTGTTCAAAGTATATGAGCTTTATATCTTCGCTTTAAGATCTCTCAGTGGATTTAACAAAAATCTGGACTCATGTCTCTTACTCGGGACTTCTCTGTTGTGTCTTGAGCTCCGTTGTCAACCGGCATACATCCAAAGTTGAATCTGACCTTTGGTTCGGGTGAGTCGCTTAAAACGCGGAAATTACAACCACCGCGGAAGTTACACTATGGTGAAGTTGGTTTGATATTCGAAATTCGCAGGATATTCCCCGTAAAAAGATTAAAATCTCCATGCCAAAACACACAGGCAAACGGAAACTGTTGTAAAATGTCCGTAATCTGATGGGAAATACTCTGCAGCTTTTGCTTTTGTTATCCACTTCTCACAGTTTTTGGTTCAGCTGTTAATTATACTCTGTTAATTATAATAGTAGACAATTTGTAAAAAAAAAAAAAAAAAACAGACTATATTGTATGTAATAAAGAGGCATAGATATAGCTAAATCTGAAAACTAAAAATAGTTTCGTTCATGTCTTAACAGTTAATTTGTTTACTTTGTATATCCCTGTTTGTGTGTGTGTGTGTTTCAAGTATATTTAGTGCTGGTAAACTAAGATGAATTATTTCAGTACATATTTGTCCCCTTGTTATTCATACAATAAAAACTAACATTGTTCTGCACATTTCAAACATGTCTGTATTGTCCATATTTCTAAACCAAGGATAACCAAATCTCTTTATGGAGCCAAAAGGTGTGAAGGCTGCAGCCACTCATACAAACACCTAATTGCTAGGCTAATCCTGTGTAGCATGTCATCAGCAGTGTGTGCTACAACTGGCTATATTAGGTGGCAACACCTGTGTAAAGTAATGCACAGGTCTGTAACAAAGTGATTTAAAACATATTGACACTCTTTGATATGACTCCTGTTAAGTACATTACATTATGCCTCTTGGACTGTAGGGCTATTTCAGCACTTGTGTACCTGAGTAGTACTTAAACTTTCACATCCTAAAAAGTGAGGGTTGGCTGTCACAAAAGATATTACAGAAAGATATTTGAAACCTTTAGACAGACCTCCTTTGAACTTTCCCATAGTTGTGAATTTTATTGATGGCTCCTCTTTTGTCCATTATTAGACATATATTCACACTCTAACTAAAATGTTTACAGGTAAAAGAGGTTTCCCTCAACATAGCCAAAACATATGTTATCAATTATTCTTGTGCAAGCACTTGAGATGAAAAATGTATTAAACACAAGCTGCATAGACTGAACCGGAGCAGCGCATGCTCCCAGTTGACCGTTCAATGTTGCCTGAGAGCAACGTGCAGCCTTTGCAGAGATAAAGTATTTAACAAATAGGTAAGAAGGGCCCTGCTTCCTTCGGGTTTTGTAAGTTTTTCTATGTATTATTGTAGTAGCAGTAGTAGTCGTAGTATGCCTTCCAGATCTTGTAATTAATTTGATGAATTCTTTGAGGTAGTCAATTTCTTTGTCTTCTCTGGTCTGTATTGTTTTATTCAGGGCACACAGACTGAACAGTAGATCACACATTCACCAGCTGTTGTTGGGGCATCTACTTCCTATAGATATATCTGATAGGGTGTGTCACAGGGAATACGGTAGTTAATACAAAAATTAAGAACCAGAACACACTTTACTGTCTGCCACAGGGCGTACAGACACAAGATGGGACTTGGTATAAAACTGTCGGCATTGATACACTTTTTACCACTGCTTTCAGGCAAGCAAAACACAAAACTCCATCGGTCTCAGCAACGTAAGTCTGACAGTCGGTCATGGAGGGGAAAAGAAGACGGAAGTCAGCATTTACAAAGGAAGAAGTCCTCATCTTGCTTGATGAAATTGAACATAAGAAAGATTTACTGTTTTCCAAGTCCTTATAAGATTAAACAGGTGCTGCCATATTTGTCATTAATAAAAAGTAATTACATGATCATTTTCTTATAAATGTAAGTTACTTGGTATTAAAAACAGCACAGGTTTTTTACTTTCACAAACAGATATGTGAATAAAATGGGTTTGCATCCCCATTTGAGTATTCAAATTCTCCTTCTGGTGGCCTCTCTGAAGCTGAAGCATATTTCCCTCTTCACACTGAACCAACATCACTTTAATTTGTCAGTCAGTATGAAGGTGCTGTGCATGTGTGTGTGTGTGTGTGTGTGTGTGTGCGTGAGCGTGTCAGTGAAATGGACTGGGATTCTATTGTCGAACAGAGTGAACAGAGTTATCGAAGTGACGATCAACTGATCACTCTTTCATGAGAATTATAGGATAAATCAGGCCTGAGTATTGACAAAGATGTTAAGATTAAAGAATTGGCCAAATACAGGACATTAGCATACTTCCCCTCATCAAATAGCCCCAAGTGGATGAAACAGGAAAGACTAATGGTAGTGCCATTCCTCCAACAGTAGAGGAAATTTACTGCAACAGAGCCCAGATATTCGTCGCCATGGTGTTTGTCTTCTTTTTCTGACTAGGCTGTAGAAGTCCATTTTTGCTGGTACACCTTTCTGTCGGGTCCGTGTGTCTCTCTTACCCACTGAAAGGTCCTGTATGTGTAATTTTTTTGGATGTTATGTGGCGCTGGGAGAGGTGGAGGGAGGAGCAAGCTCCTCTGCTCCTCGCCTTGGACTGCTGTCAGTACTTATTCCCTCCTTCAGCCTGGAGAGAATACAGGAACTCGCACAGCACCGGCCTCACTAACAGGCAGGCTCAGTTGGAGGTGATTTCCAATCAACCCAGGTGTGAGCAATTGCCTTCAATTAGGCCACTTATCTAAGCACAGCCTTGAAACCTAAGGGTGCTTCCCAATCCTCATATTTTGTCTCCTCCTCTCCTCCACTACCACCTCTTCTCCTCCATGCCCCGGAAACTGATCTATGTGTCCTCCCTCCCTCCACTGTTGCATTGTTCCGAAATCATAGGAGAAGAAATGTAGCGTCCTTCGCTCGCCTGACCTTTCCTGTGATGCCGCTGGACATCGACCCATCACAACTGAGCATGTCATCGTTCACAGCAGTAAATCATGCCGATCTTGAAATTGAACTTGCCGACATAGCTGGTAAAGACTTATGGATGGCCAAATTCAAAAGATTGACCGCTGATCTGGAGGATGTAGCCCAATAGCGGGCTCAGGAGCACAAATGGAGTGAGACTGAGAGCCTCCCAAATGCCGACAAACTTTTATTTGACACGTGGAATGCCATTCTTGACACGTATGCGAACATGAAAAAGTATGCTTTTGGAGTCCTGTCCATCTTTGGATCCACATACTTGTGTGAGCAGGTTTTCTCTAACATGAACTACACAAAGTCCAAACACCGCCCTCGCCTCACTGATGACAGCCTGCAGTCCTGCATGAAGATCAAAGTCTCTTCAAACTGTTCATAAACAGAATTCTTCTATATAGCCTGTCCAGTGGCATCACAGGGAAGGTTAGTATTTCCTTTCTGTATTCACCGAATCTTTCCCTAAATGCGGTTATCATTGTGGTTATTGCTCACTGCAAATATTCACAATTAAACACTCGATTTTCCTCCAAGACTTTTTTTTTGGGGGGGGTTGATCCATAGTTAGCTTACCGGGGGTCTGGAACTGAAGATAAACCACCTGCAGGGAAAGCGTGTGGGAGGATGAGAGGTTTTGGTGGTGGATGCAGGGTGTGACGCATATTTTAGTGGACATATTAATATTTGCTAAATGAAATTTTAGTTTTATTAATACTCAGTTTAATCATTCAGAGTGTAGAGTAAATACATATAAAAATAGCTGATTTAATTTTTACAAATTCTTTTGTACTTCTTTTTTTTCCCAAGCTGGTGGGAGCCACAGCAGGGGGGCCAAAGAGCCTCATGTGGCTTGCGAGCCGCAGGTTGCCGACCCCTGGTCTATGGCAACACAGGGTATCAAACCTAAAGGAAACTTAAACAATGAAACACAGACTTCTACACACACATTAATAGGCAGTTATCAAGAAGATAATACAGGTTCTGACAACAACGTGCAGGGCATGACCAGGTTTGCCCCATGATTCAGGTCCCCAACCTAAGATATGAAAGCAGCGGATCTAGAAAGTCGGTGAATTGTTGTGGCCTGGGCTTACACTCAGTGGTCTGCTGTGGTGTGTGGCCACACTCAGAGGTCTGTGACCGTAGTGCAGTCTAGGCTTACACTCAGTGGTCTGCCGCGTTGTCTGGCTGTATACAGCCTAGGCTTACACCCTAATGACCTGCCATGGTGTCTGACTGCACCCTCAACCTAAGGGACTTGTTACAACCTAGGCTTACACCCAGTGGCCTGCAATGGTGTCTGGCTACATACAGCCGAAACTTACATCCATCGGCCTGCTGTGGTGTCTGGCTAAACTCAAAGGTTTCTAGGCCTAGCTCAGCTTGAGTTGGGATCCTAGGGAGCATACCAGCTCGGTATGCAGATGTCTTCTGACAAATGTTACAAGCAGAACAGGATGGGATACGGGACCTGGGGCCCTGTATCCAAGACAAACCTCTGGAAAGCCTCCGCACCTCAGAGTAACCACACCGGATGCCACTGGTTCACACGACTAGATGAAATAGGACAGTGCCATGGAGCTGTGGATTGGAGACATGAATGTAACAGACTTGAAAGGAAAACATTGTGAATAGACTCTCCAAATGCCCTTCAGTCATCCAATAGGATTCTGCCACTCTACAACCCTCTTTTTATGTTAGCCTGTCGCCATGAGACCCCCCCCCCCCCTACAGGCAAAAAAAAAGCAACTGAGGGACAATTACTCTTTCACCCCTCATCCTCAATGGATGGGAGAGTCAACAAAATGACAGTAACTTTCATGGCCCTTATTATCCTCTTTACAGTTTCCTTTCTTTAGGTTTATAACAGTCAGCATATTGCAGCCAGTACCTGGGTAAATATATTTAGAGCAGTTGGCAAATGACAAAGTTTCGCTTAGTCCAATTCTCAGAAATGCAAGAGGGACTCGTCTACACAGGATGTATAGCAGCACTTTCTCTTCACTTAGGCAATCATTTAAAGACTTATTATAAAAGTATAAAGACATAGAAAAATATAACAGATCAAATGATATGTTTCTTGAATTCACACTTTCAGACTGTATGCCCAGACCACACACCCGTGCTGGACGTAAGCAGAAACACTCAGTAAATATTCAATTAGCACACCGATACAGACAGTACATACAATAAAGGATATCAGGACGGGGGTATTTTCAACAGTCACCTTTGACCTAAGGGGGGGGGGGGGGTGGGTGTTATTTTGGGCAAACCTAATCTTCAACATATCTCAGAAATGTTTTCAACATTTTAAAAAGACAAGACAATATGCAAGTTCCATAAATGAATGTATTAAAGCATGGACATAACTTTGGAATTCTCATTAGCGCTGCATTAAGGCTTACCAAGAAACAAAGAAGGTCGTGCCATGCCCAGTTCAGCTTCAAACTGGTAACCGCAAATGTAGATCCATGTTAACAATCAATAATGTGCTCTTTTATGTATTTGACTGGGATCTTGAGAGAATGGCTGTTTAACTTTAAGTAGGTGCATGACCCTGTAGTCACTGAACTATAGGTATGAATGACCGTGAGTCATTTCTCACTTCTGAGCTCTGCTATCTTATTTTATCTACCCACAGCAAACATGTGTTATAATTAAGCATTCACATGGGTCAAAGGTTGCGTACCTGTATGGGTCAAAGGTTGCATACCTGTATGGGTCAAAGGTTGCGTACCTGTATGGGTCAAGCGTTGCGTACCTGTATGGGTCAAGCGTTGCGTACCTGTATGGGTCAAGCGTTGCGTACCTGTATGGTACGCACATTCTCACATCACATAGACGTTTTATAAATCCCAAATTAATGCGTGAAAATTGGCGTACAAACATTTTTGAGCATTTTTTTGCATGTAACCATTGTTTATTAACGAGGCCCCTGAGCAGGTTTTCACTCAGGACTGAGCGGGAAGTTAAATAGATGCGGTAAATAGAATATCTGGTGCAGAGGAGATGGGTAATGGTTACAGGAAGCTTTGAGCGGGCTGTAGACATTGCTCTACTCTGCTCACATACTCTGCTCTCCAAACAGGAAATCAAGCAAAAAAAAGTCCTACTAGGGTGGGGCTTCCTCTGTAGAATAAAAACGTAACCATGAACAAAGAGTGTAGTTTTATCGACAAGGCGTGACGATCATATACCTGTGTGCTGATTCTGCCTTTGGTAAGTCTGGGAGCTGTCCAGTGTCTGCTGTTTATATCAGTAGCCCGCTGCTTTTTGTTTCATTTTATTCATAGTACTGTATACAACTTTGCGACTTGACTTTGCATGTGATCTTGATTTATTGGCTTCACATGAATAATTCCATGTTTCAGTTGTCTGAGTTGTTGCAAAAACACTGTATGTTTTGACATGTATAGACATATTACTTGAATGTAACAAACACAGAAAAAAATCAGACTCTGTCTGAGTTCAGTTTTACCATTTTACCTAGTTAATGAAAGGGGTTCATGTTTTATTTGTATATGTTAAAAGAAATGTTGAGGGCAGTAGTGTTAATTGGTGTTTAAAATGAAAAGCAAGCATCTCACAACCTAACCAGAAAAAAGTACACAAGTTCTGTTGCTGCAAATATATGTGCTCTGTTGCAGTAGTCCAATTTCGAAACGAAACCAGAAGCTGTGTGCTTGGTTTAAATGCTGCAGTGAAACAAGTTTGAACAGGGTTGGGCTTTAAATTTCATGTCTAAACATTGACTCAGAAACCAGTTGGACCACTTCTATTTTTTGGGCGGTCTAGTGCGCCATTGAAAGTGACTGCACTTAGAACAACAAAACTTGGTTCTATGTCATGTCACTGCTGCTTCATTGACATTTTCATGGCGAAGTACTAAAGCAAGAGTGTCAGACGGCCACATTTTTTAACCAGCAATGGAACTTGCAACCATTTAAGAATGTTGGTTTTAAGATGATGTGTGGTCAGGTGCGCCATTGAAAGTGACTGTGATTTCCCAAAAAAATAACTCGGCCTTATGTCATATCACAGCTGTTTTATTGACATTTTCAAGGTGCATTCAAATAGTTATTTATGCTTATGCAGGCAGGGAGACAACATCCTGTTTGGGCATTGTACAAACATGAATAAAAGTAAAAAGACTGGAATGTGAAACTTTATTATGTATATCAAGTGGTTGATTTTCTACATAAGGGACATATAATGTAATAACATCTATCACATATTATACATGAGACTTGATATCACCTCACCTGTCATTTTCTTCTTCATTAAAAATGTCTAAGGTCCTGCTGAACTGGTCACTTATCCATTTTAACCTGCAGCATCTGCAATCCTTGTCCAAAGCACAACTCACGGTGAATTTGCATTAGCAAATAAGAAGCATGCATTTGCATGCTCCAATCAAATAAGCAATAAGCAATCAAAAGGCACAGATGATATAAAACAACACAAACTGGAGCGCAAATAACGTAAGATCTACATTTAAATGTCGTTGGAGTTCATTTTTTTCGCAATTAGGCGATGAATACCATAGCTAATTCCAATAAAGGAAATAGGAAGACATGCTGCCAAGCCTGGGAGCTCCCTGCACTTTTTGTTTGAATTTTAAAACAAAGATGTATATCGTCTAAGGTTAAAAAACCTTTAAAATGTTGCAAATATGAAAAGCTGTTAAATAAACTTATGCTTAAAGTTATTTAAACAAAGTTAAGTGTTGGAGTTTGTATTATTCAAAATTTTGACGCCAATATCTTCACTTTTACTGCAAATGAATATCGGCTCCAAACATCGGACTACTAATAATCGGTATCGGTATCGGCCCTGAAAAAACCATATCGGTCTATCTCGAGAGTAGATGGGTAATGGTTACAGAAAGCTTTGAGCGGGCTGTAGACATTGCTCTACTCTGCTCACATACTCTGCTCTCCAAACAGGAAATCAAGCAAAAAAAAGTCCTACTAGGGTGGGGCTTCCTCTGTAGAATAAAAATGTAACCATGAACAACTAGTGTAGCTTTATCGACAAGGCGTGACGATCATATACCTGTGTGCTGATTCTGCCTTTGGTAAGTCTGGGAGCTGTCCAGTGTCTGCTATTTATATCAGTAGTGTCACGGCCTCCCTGGGCAGAGATACCGCAAGCTCAGCCTAACCGAGTTTTTGTTCCACCGTTACTGTTAGCGTTGTCTAGGGTTGTATATTTCCTATATCTCCACACTCCCCAGGGTTGGCGTGCAGCTAAAACACTCGGTTTGCCTGCTTACAATCATACAAGAAAGGTTGACGTTACCTGTTTCCCCGCAGGAGCTTCTCCTACAACGGCCGGCTCGATCTGGTCGCTCGGCGACGGACAGCCCGGTCTTCGGATTGTTGCGAGGTGCAAACGCTGCCCTCCAGCAATCAGTTCGTTCAGTTTTTAGTTTTCTAAAAGATCCCCTTTCGATTAGTTGCGTTAATTGGTTGGTTGTAGAGGTGCTGTTCACACAAGGGTCAACGTAGATTCCGGTGTCCGTATTCTTCCTGGAAAATCTAAAGTCCCACTTCCAGTGGCGTACATCCAGCCAGCCAGAAACACACACGCGCGCTCCTTTTTGCCGCGCTAACCATTGGATATACCGTCACCCCTGAGCCGCGTCACTGGGTCACTGGATCAACCCATTCTCATTAAAACAACTGTCAACCATAATTGTATGCAAGCAAACCGAAATGTTCTTGGGGATCCACTAAGGAATAAAATGTATTATTATGATTAACAAAAAAAAAAAAATAATGAATAATTCCAACAGGCTACCTAGTCCATCCTGGCACTCTTTCAGGGTTATCAGGGGATGCACCAGGAAATGGCCTGTCTGTTACAGTAGCCCGCTGCTTTTTGTTTCATTTTATTCATAGTACTGTATACAACTTTGCGACTTGACTTTGCATGTGATCTTGATTTATTGGCTTCACATGAATAATTCCATGTTTCAGTTGTCTGAGTTGTTGCAAAAACACTGTATGTTTTGACATGTATAGACATATTACTTGAATGTAACAAACACAGAAAAAAATCAGACTCTGTCTGAGTTCAGTTCTACCATTTTACCCAGTTAATGAAAGGGGTACATGTTTTATTTGTATATGTTAAAAGAAGTGTTGAGGGCAGTAGTGTTAATTGGTGTTTAAAATGAAAAGCAAGCATCTCACAACCTAACCAGAAAAAAGTACACAAGTTCTGTTGCTGCAAATATATGTGCTCTGTTGCAGTAGTCCAATTTCGAAACGAAACCAGAAGCTGTGTGCTTGGTTTAAATGCTGCAGTGAAACAAGTTTGAACAGGGTTGGGCTTTAAATTTCATGTCTAAACATTGACTCAGAAACCAGTTGGACCACTTCTATTTTTTGGGCGGTCTAGTGCGCCATTGAAAGTGACTGCACTTAGAACAACAAAACTTGGTTCTATGTCATGTCACTGCTGCTTCATTGACATTTTCATGGCGAAGTACTAAAGCAAGAGTGTCAGACGGCCACATTTTTTAATCAGCAATGGAACTTGCAACCATTTAAGAATGTTGGTTTTAAGATGATGTGTGGTCAGGTGCGCCGTTGAAAGTGACTGTGCTTTCCAAAAAAATAACTTGGTCTTTTGTCATATCACAGCTGTTTTATTGACATTTTCAAGGCGCATTCAAATAGTTATTTATGCTTATGCAGGCAGGGAGACAACACCCTGTTTGGGCATTGTACAAACATGAATAAAAGTAAAAAGATTGGAATGTGAAACTTTATTATGTATATCAAGTGGTTGATTTTCTACATAAGGGACATATAATGTATTAACATCTATCACATATTATACATGAGACTTGATATCATCTCACCTGTCGTTTTCTTCTTCTTTACTAAAAATGTCTAAGGTCCTGCTGAACTGGTCACTTATCCATTTTAACCTGCAGCATCTGCAATCCTTGTCCAAAGCACAACTCACGGTGAATTTGCATTAGCAAATAAGAAGCATGCATTTGCATGCTCCAATCAAATAAGCAATAAGCAATCAAAAGGCACAGATGATATAAAACAACACAAACTGGAGCGCAAATAACGTAAGATCTACATTTAAATATCGCTGGAGTTCATTTTTTTCGCAATTAGGCGATGAATAGCATAGCTAATTCCAATAAAGAAAATGCAAAGGGAAGGGAGAAGACAATGTTAGAAGCGGGTTGATTGTGGGCAAGATTTTTTCCAAGGGGGATGCCATCCCCTCGCATCCCCCCTCAACTCGAGCCCTGCGTATATCAATATGAGTAACAAATACATGTCATGACAGATAACAGTTAGTCACAATATTTAACAGAATTTGATCATCTCAATGATTATGACAGAAACTGTGTAATTATTTGGCCAGTCATGGCAACACACATCAGGACTAAAACATATTATTGAGGTTTTTTTGGCCTAACTTTACTGCTGAGTGCCGAGTGTCAAGGAAAACCAGACACTCTACCACCCACATCCCAGTACCAAGGCTAGCCACACCCAAAGTACAGACATCCAAAATCATGTCTTCTGAAGAAATAATTAATTTAACATTAATTTATTTATTTTATCATAAAGAGAGTGCTTCTAATACACTGCAGTGTGTGTCTGTATCTCCATGACATTCACAATTTTCTACCCATTTTGCCTCAGTGAAGCACAGTGAAGAGGACCTTGTTCCAGAGTTTGTTCCTATCATGGCTGAAGCAGGTCCTTCCTCTCAGAATACCACTGCAAGGCCTGATCCATCCAAACCCCCAGGCATTGGTCAGTGTGGATCTGCAGGATGCATCTGCTGCAAGCATATCTGGAGAGGCCATGACCAATTCCAGAGCACAACGACAAAACAACGATACAAGATCACTCAGCATCTGACTTGCAAGACACCAAGTGTCGTCTATATCATCGAGTGTAAAAAATGCCCCGTGCAGTATGTTGGGAAGACTTCCACCACACTGCAAAGAAGATTTGGAGACTACAGAGCGTCCATTAAACGGTGTCAACATCGACCGATCGCTGATCATTTCAACCAAAAGAGTCACACAATTAATGATTTAATCATTTATCCCATCAAGCAGGTCTGTGGCTATAAAGCTTTAAAAAAAGAGCAAGATCACTGGATCAGAGAGCTCAGAACATTTGACCATGGACTAAATCTGGAATCATATAAACATGGTAAGTATGTTTGATGTCGTCTGTCTGGATTTAAGTGATTTTATTATAAAGCAAAAGGAATATGTTTGCAAATGTGAAAACTTTCAAAAATACTGACACTTTACTTACTGTGAAATATTTTCAAAAACAAACTATGTTAATGGTAGAACTCCCACCTGTAAAATAAATGGCTTTCTGTCAAATCGTGGGTTTGTGAGGCATGGATTCCGTCCTCACTGGCCAGCAGCTCAGCATAATTTGTTGTAACATTGCTATGTGACTGAGCTGCAGCTGCACCATTGGCAGTACTTTGCATAATTGTTAATCTCTTTTTTCCAGTATGTTGTTACCTGGCTATGAGACCTGTCAATGGGTTCAGTATCTGATTCCACCAAAGTGCCATGACTAAGAAGGAAAAAGGGAGGCCAGCCACCATCAATGTTTACCACCCAGCTGGGTGTTTTGTACTAGCTAAGTTGTAGCTAAGAGGGACACTGTCATCACAATATAAAATAGATTTTTTCCTTGTTCATTAATCTCGCTTCTCTCCAATCCCCCATTCCCTATGTGCACATTTATCCAGATCTTGAGACAGACAAAATAAAGTTCTGTGGGGAGGGAGATCCAAGCCCCAAGAAGAGAAAAAAGTTACAAAAGAAGAGGCAGTCTGTGTTTTCACCGGAGACAGAAGAACGTCTCTCAGAATGTGAGTATCCAGTGTCATTATGTCAAAACCTTTTGCATCAAAAATGTTTATCTTTAAGACTGAGGTATACTATAATAGATCTACAAAAATGATCATTTCATGAATTTTGCCTGAAGTAGTAAAATAGAAATGCAAAATATCTGGAGTTGTTGGCACTCACTAACATAACCCTTAGAAGTATGTGTTGATCTTGCAGTATTAGAGATGAAACTCCAATTGTCATCCAAGGCAAATTAAAAAAGCATTGAACTTGCCCTCAAAGGATGTGCATTCACCCAAGCAATGACAGTAAAATATGCTCATCAGAGAACAGCCTCCCCTGTTTTAACAATAACAAGTCTCTGTTTGTTGTTTGCAATCTGTATCATGTAAGTATTAAATGCAAGAAACAACTGCTTGATGCTGGCTTTAACAGTTATTTCCACTTCTTTACAGGTGAAGATGCATTACGGGAGGGACAACAAGCAGCGTCACAGGTTTACGATAAACTCACAGAGATTTCTTCCCGTGGCAGTCCAAGCAGCTCATTTCTGGCTCTAAAGTATGCTTTAATGAGTATTATGCTTAATAAAGTGTTACGCTTTAATGAAAATCAGATTTGCTCTTCAAAAATATCATCAGATTTGCTTGTTCAAAAGCTGAAGTCCATATTATTCTGGCATCAGTGCAAAATCAGTGCAACAACTGTGGCAACATGCTATTCATTTTAATATTCAGTACAGATTTTTCCTATCCCTGCAGAAATAAGATCTCCAATTTAAAAGGATGTAACCCAACAAAGACTGTTTACATCGGACTCTTTGGGAAGACAGGAGCAGGGAAGAGTTCATTGATCAACGCACTTACGAACGAAAACCAGCTCCTGCCCTCAGGAGGCTTGTATGCATGTACCTCAGTCTTTGTGCATGTGCAGGCCAATACAGAGACCGATAAATACAAAGCTCACATCGAATTCATCAGCAAAGAGGTGATCAGAGAGACTCACACAATAGCACACAAAAAAATTCAAGCTAAATTATTCTCATGCAGTAGTCATGGTTACCAGACATATGAATGAATAGAAATAATAATATACAACAAGTATTAACATAAAGGCTAATACATTCCCATAACTGGATCAATATCAACATTTGGTGTAGGTAGACATGCATGCAAAGCATATGATAATATTTGTTGATAATGAAAAAAATGTTGTCAACCTAAGGAATGGCAGTCAGAGTTACATTTCCTGCTGGAAATACTCTCTGACTCAGATGACGATGAAAGCCAAAAAATGAGAAAAAAGACTGCAGATGATGATGATATGGAAAAAATGGCAGAAGAAAAGATAAAAGCCATTTATGGAATAGAGGGACTGAGAAAATCCTACAGTGAACTTGTGGGATGTAAACAGTTCCCTGAGGTTCCAAAGAAATGCAAGAAGACCCTGGTTTTTGACACAGTGAGTGTTTTTGACAAGCAAACTGTGTAATGTGATATATTCTTTATACTTAGTACATAAATGACAAAAATTATTACTGTAAACACTTTACTAATTAATAAACAAAAAATATCAACAGGCCAAAGAACTATCTCAAAACATCGGCTGCTATATTCGGAGTGACAAGAAAAGTGAGCAGCAGTTCTGGCCTCTTGTGAAGCGGGTCACCATCTACCTACCCAACTCTCCAGCTCTCCTGGAGGGAATTGTTCTAGTGGACCTTCCTGGTGCTGGAGATGCCAATAAACACAGAGACGAGATGTGGAAAGAGGTAACCAGTTTGCTTTTAAATTGAAGTCTATTTATTTGGAATACCATTGGATTTAGTTATCTTTCTCATTGCTGCTACATCAGTTGAAGGGAGGACAGAGTAGTACATTTTTAGCTCTGAAATGCGTTCCCACCAGCAGTACAGTGTGAAAAGGATCCTTCTAACCTGTCCTACCCTTGGAAACACTTTTTTTGTCATTCCACAGTGTCTCAGCCTGTGTTCCTCTGTCTGGATTGTGAATGACATAAACAGAGTTCTCTCTGAGAAGGTTGCAAATGAGATCTTTGATAAAACACTCAGAACGATTGCTGGAGGAGGAGAATGTCACAACATCACCTTTGTCTGCACAAAAACCGACATTATCAACCCTGAAGAGATCAAAGAGTTAGCAGTTATATAATAACTTATTTTAACAACACTTATTATCTCAGGATTGCAATTTCAATTTTTTATGACTTTTGTCCACAGGAACTACAATTTTACAGATATGGACTTTCAAACAGAAAGTGATGATGAGGTAAGTGAAGGCTACATAATAAGTGTTGTGCTGCCATCACCAGTCTTGAGAGCTGACTCTCACCTGCCATTATATGTCACACGGAGAACCTGTGAGTGAAATCTTGAAGGTTCTTCTTTGACATGGATTTCACTCAAGGGTTCTCTGTAGAACCTTATTCTGAGGGTTACATAAAGAACCCCTTAAAGATATCTGTATCTAAGATGAACCTTTAAGGGTTCCCCCTGCAGGACACATGAAACACCTTTAAAGGTACAAAAACACACTTTTTCTTGTGAGTGTAACGATGTGAAAAGCAAGGCCTGCGTTTCATTACACATGGGTACAACCAGATATCACAGTACTGTAAATAAATAAATTAATTAATTAAAACATTTGTAAATGATTTTGATTTTATACTGAAAGGAAATGTTTTTTTCAGGATCCTCAGGAGTATGAGACACTAGAAAAGCAGGCATGTGTGCGTTTCCGCAATGACATAGCGAAAGATGAGATCAACAGTATCTTCAAAGAGAAAGCAAAGGTGAGATTATAGTGTGAAAGCTGAAAACTGAAATATATACAGCGAATCTGTTCGGGTATAAATGTGGGGCTCACCAAAAAGGTGTAAAAATTACATTTTTGTTTGTGTCAACACCCAAATGTAACTCCTGGTCCGCTGTAATTCATGTAAGTCATTTTTAGGTTTTCCAGAAATTAAAACCATAAATTTGGTACTTATGCACTTTTTTCTTCATCAATAAGAATTAATCTCATTTGGATTTGCTGTGTATTGATCAGTCTTTTGACAAGCGTTCCAAGAAGAATTGAAACAAATTTAAAAAATTAAATAAAATTACTAAAACAATCTCAGTATCAGCTGTAAAATATTTAAACAATATAATATAATATGTATTATTATAATAATAATTTAATAATTTTCATTTCAATCAGCAAAACTTATACATAATTGCCACACTTAGCAGAACATCATTAATGCACATATGTAAAATATTATACTGTAGTTTTACAAATCAAAGTAAAATTATGAGTCCATAGAAATATTTATAAATGACTGTCTATAAATCATATTAGCAATGGCACCAAAAATGCAGTTGCATGGTCTGGACCATCACCGTTTTTCATACATGGTACAGATAACTTCCGTCTTTGATTTTCCTGTTTGAATGACCGTAATTTTAATACTGAATTGTAGAAACTTCTGCTGGGTGATGAAGGGAATTCTGATGATTTCTTTGATGTCTACACTGTGAGTTCTCAAGAATTCAGAAGAATTGAACAAGGGAGGTCATCTTTTCTGGATCGCGATGACACTGGTAAAAAAAAAAACAAACAAACATGTATTTCAAGATGTATTGAATATGAGAGAAATAAACTGAATGATAATTAACTGTCTATTTTTTCCTCAAGGAATACCATCATTGATGGAGCAAATCAAGAAATTGTATGTCTCTCATTCAGTGAAGGAGGTGAAAGATTATATATCTGAGGTTTCTGGAACTATCTCATACATTCACTCATCAAATGATGTTCACAGTGCAAGGGTATGTTACTCAATCAAAAATACAATTTCACTGTCGAGATCTTGACAGAGAAACAAATGAAAATGATCATATCTGTGATTGTACTTATCACTTGTACTGTGATAGTTTGCAAGAAAAATGAGTACATTTTTAGTTTTATATTTATGTGATAATGATGCTTGATGCAAATGTTTCCTGATTTAGCAGACAAAAACCCCAGATTATCATACAACAAATGTGACTTAGATATTTGGGTGGTGTTCCCTTTTAATATGCATTTCATAGTTGGTTAAAACTTTTATTTTATAATCTGAGGTTATGCTTTATGTGAATGGAAGTATCTTGCATCATTTCAGGTTAATTTTTCAAATACTAAGGAGTTCAATCGACTGGAAAAGGAGCTACTTTTAACCTGCACAAACCTGAATATTTCTCTGAACAAAGTTAACACAGCACTGCATGAACATCTGTGGAAAGGGGCAAAGACAGCACAGAAAGACTGCCTGGAAAATGCCAGAAAAAATGCTCTGGAACCAGTGAGATAAAACTTTGTTTTTTATGTCTTTACTTACACCAAAAAGTCGCAGGGTTAAGAAAATCAAAA
Source organism: Albula glossodonta (assembly GCA_019788955.1). NCBI lineage: Eukaryota > Metazoa > Chordata > Actinopteri > Albuliformes > Albulidae > Albula > Albula glossodonta. The sequence continues at coordinate 448,417 of JAFBMS010000192.1, forward strand.
ACTGGGTCAAGCGCTTTGATTATTTGATTCTGAATGTTCCTGAATGAAAGTAACACAGAGGGATTTCTTGAGGCATGATCTCTCTCCTATCAGTCTTTCTTTGGTATCTTTATGTTTGCACAGACATGGAAAGACAACAGAGGCCACCACAGGACTCTCAAAGCTTTGTGCAGAAATTATGGATTTTTCAGATCTAGCAACGGAAATACGATTGATCTCAACCACGCTCTGTCAGAGCCAATGTACAAAAACATGAACGACACCTTTATGACAACCTTTGGGTGAGAAACTTTCATATTTACTCAAGAAAATTATGCTTTTCTTTTAAGTATTTATTGAAAGTATTTGTGAGTATATAGTGGAAGGGTACTTACTACCAAAGAAGAAGAGCAACAACAAAATTGAAGGATTGGCTGGGAGCAAAAATCTTTTAGATACTTTTCTTAACTGCTTTAGTGTTTAGCGAACACTCTACAAAAGACTCAGCTCAATACTAACTGGCTGAATCCATACTGTCTGCAAAGCTCTGGAGGTTCCAGATCATCAATCAAAGGGCAATTGGCAAGTTTTCAAGAGAACTTCATCACTGATGAGCTTCTAAAAAGTTACAGAAAGGAAGACAAGAGATATCTGCGCCTGGTGTACATTAGGACAGAGGTAAGAGGGAGCCCCTTTGACTTCCTCTCCTACTGCTCACACTCTTTCACTCAAATATACCTGCATGTGTTACTGTTTTCATGTAACCAAAGCTACTGTTGAATTCTTAAAATGAAAATTCAACAATGTACATTCAACAAGAATGTTGAAACAGCTTCTTTTTTGATATTGTTCAGCAAAGAAAATTGCGGAAACATTTGGAGAAGTATTTGATCGAGAAAAAGAAGTTGATCTATAATGCTATCAGTGATTCAATACGTGACACCATCAAACCGACATATCAAGGTGGGAATTTCCAGTAATATTAGGTAGTTTATTAGTTAATATTATATATTTAATGTAATGTTTTGCATACATGTGCCAACAAGAATGTAGCAATGCACCAAACTTGTTTTCAGAATGCACTGAAATCCATGGAAAATGTGCTTTCATCGGAATACAAAAGAAACTGAAAGACCAAATTGAGCTTTCCAAAAATGACATGTTCAGAAAGGCCATGGACGAGATGCTGAAAGAGTTCAGCCAATTACAGGTTAGTTTTCTCACAAACAATTCAACCTTCACAGAACACTTGATTATCAGTGCGGGTGATATTTCACTTTGTGTGGTGTCCCATGCAGTATTTGTTGCACAAATTTTATACAAGTTACAGGAAATATAAAAACATTCATAAATTGTAGCCAACAATGGAGGAAAAGGGCATCTCAATTAATTTATTACATGAAAGAAATTCACCTCCTATTCCATTAAATGTTATGTTTTTTTAATTTCAAATATGCTTTTATTTTCATATAACTGCAGCTTCTTGCTTGCTCAGATTAACCATCAGCATGGACATTTCTTAACGGCAGACCTGTAAATAGTGTTTTGCTCCATTTCCTGCCATATTAGAAACACCTTCTGCATGAAATTAAGACGCAGATGAGAACCTCCCTCAGAGTGGCCCTGCACCAGATTCCGGATGACCTCACTGACCTCCCAGGTAACCAACAGCAACCGCTTTCTCAGTGTAGTGAGTTCTATGTACTGCTGGGAAGTATCTAACAGACAAATGCTTTAACCAGCTGATCATCCAAGTTTGAATTTCTCATGAGATCCACAACTACAGGTGGAGATTCTACCAAAGAGACTCAGTTTATTCACTTTTTAAAGAGATTAAATGGGTTTGCAGTCTGTAGTAGATGATGTGAATGGAGCCATTTGTTTTAAATCACAGCCCTGCCCACTTACAGCCTTCCTTAACATTGTGATAAAATAACATTATGACTTTATTCTCTTCAGACGTCACTGAAGAAATCGAGATGATGCAGCGATGCTGTGACTCTTTGGAGCTCCAGGTTTTTTAAGTTGAAAGAGGACATCACCAATGGAGCATAAAAACCACAGGCTCAGTTTTGAAAGTTCAAGCGTGCGGCACATTGATAAAAAAAAAAGGAAAAAGACTAGACAGTTGCATTGAAGACTTGGTGCACCGTTTATTTGAAAACCCAAAAATTTGTGATATGTGTCAGGGCAAAGACCATCTTATAGTAGTTTGGAAATGTACTGTTTAAGCTAGCTGTCCTGTTGCTATCACTATAGTTTGCTCCAATAGCTAGCACTGCTTCAGCTCCTTCTCCACCACCTGCAGGGAGCACATTCTACTTGTATGAAATTAGAACAGTCTTTAAACAATCAGAACAATTTCTTCAGGTAAAATGCTTGGTTTTGACCATTGCATTATGAGATTGAATCAATAAAAATTAGCCCTTGTGTTCATATGGAGAGTACAGTGACAACTGACTTATTTGGCAAAATATCACATATTTGAATGATTAAATTACAGATCTGAAAATATGTTACTGCTTTTAAGACACTGAAATTATATCTGAATAATACATATGCAACACAAGGACAAAAGATTTGATTAGACAGAGTCTAATGCACAACCACTCCACAGAAGGAGATTTTTATAATTATATTAATAATTATTAAATTTACGAATCATTAATGTGTATCTGAAGTTATTCTCTAAATGGTGCGATGGCTTTCTGTCAACAACTCACTCATTTGTTGAACTTTTTCTGCAATACAAAAAGATGTTAAAACAGTAAGAAAATACATGAAGAACTTTTTAAAACAAGAGAAATATTGTTTTGGAACAGGTGATTGTTTCATTTGTTTGCAACGTTATTAGTTTATTGGGTTAAATTGAAGTTATAACTTGGAAAAAATTTGCTATGAATCATTTTGCCTTTTTACATATCTTTAGGAATTGTGTTTGTTTGTTGTTTAATACTCGATTATTACTTTATGTTTTTAGAGGGACTTATCTATACAGGAGTCCTTTGTGTGGGAAAAATCATACACTTAATATATCATTAGCAGTCTGCAAACAAGTTCTGCTCATGGATTTCATGTTTAATGTTTAACCATAATCAAGGAGAGAGTTGTTTCTTTTTTTCCTCCTGTCAATTTATTGTGTTTAGTCATTTTAATCAGGATTTTTGAATGTTTCATTTACAGAGAAGACGTAGTTGAAAATGTTTAATGAATTAATGATGTTTAGTTTGGTAAATAACAATATAATCATTGTATTGATTTTAATCATTATATTTAGTCGTTGTATTCATGACAAAATGATTAATATTTACATTTTTCATTTACAGAGAAGATGTGATTGAAATGGTGTGTAATTTGGTGGATAACAACATAATCTTTTTATTGCTTTTAATCATTTTAATGACAATCTTTATATGTGTTGCATATATGGTGATGGCTTTTTCCAAAATATTTAATGAATTTATTATTAAGTTTAGGTTAGTTAATGACAGTATCATTTTCATAATTTCAGCATGTTTGTGTGATATATATATATATATATTTTTTAACTTGTGTTTTTTTTTTCCTTAATGTTTGAGAAAACAAGATATCTCATTAATCAGTAGTGGGTACGGGGTACCGCTGTCTCTGTGTGTGTTTTTATTTCATTGTTTCTGAGCCATTTCTGAGATCATGTTCACTTGTTTGAATCAGGGTTTAAAGCGTGTTACCGACGTTCAGCAACGATCAGGAAACAGATGGAAGCCATCGCCCTATTTCTGCAGAGAAGAATCACAATATATATCATTACTTCATACATGCAACAAAAAAATGTACACAATTATTTTAGGCATGATGATCATATGAGTTTCAGAAGCGATGATTACAACATTCAACCTTAATGTGTATCATGTAGTTCCATTGAAATAATAAAAAATAAAAAAAAGTTTCACTTGGAAGTTTCGCTGTGCCTTTCTTTCTGGGAGTGATTTTAAGCACTCAAACCCAAGACAATTCAGCAAGAGCTTCACTCTTACTAGAAAAAATTCTTTCTTGCACCTTTAAAGGCTCTTCATTTGTCCTGCAGGGGGAACCCTTAAAGGTTCTTCTTAGAACCTTTAGAACCCTTAAAGGTTATTCTCAGAACCTTGGTGAACACAGAGCTCCTCTTCACTGCTGTCAGACAGCTCTCCCTGTGAGCATGTTAGTGTGGTATATGTGTCACTCATAGGGACCCACTGTTGTACCCTTATCTTTGACTTGGGGTACGCTTCCTGGGAGGACCTGAGGGGAGGGTGCTGAACAGAGATGGGTCCCCAATGTACTGTTTTCCCCTTTGAGATTGAGCCCCAATTTATTTGGAGGTTTTAATCCAGGCTTATTACTTTCTTTATTACAGTCCAGAGGGCTTTTCTTCAATTCTTACCCAGTGGGTCCTTGCAGGTTTTTACTGGTGGGTGAGACAGTCTCTAACTACAATAACCAAGAATGAAATCAAGTACAAATAATAAAGCTTTTTATTGTGAAGTTTGCAAGAGGAGTTTCATATACAGACAACAGATCGCTCTGGTAGTCCCCATAACAGAAAAATCCCTCCAGGAATTTTACTCGTGTCACAGAAGTTTATACACCTTTCAGTGAAAAACAGGCTTGGCTGACGGTTGGACTGTTTATTAGAAGATCCCTGATTGGCCAGTGCGACTCAGGTCACCGCATTAAGTATCATTTTCGTCGCTATGTTTTTATCTATTTCTGACCATTCTGGAAATTTTCCACACCCTGTGGGTAAGCTCTCAGTGTCCTGCAAATGGTTATCATACCGCAACCATGACACATGATGCTCATCTACCATAGGCTTAGTGTCTCATTTACATCACTTAATTAGCATATAATTAGCATAATGGCAGCATTTTGGTGGACATCTTTCATCTTTTGGAAATGGTGCTGAGCAGGGCAGATCCAAAAATTGACACGTCAACTGAAGTATTTTGGTCATGAAAGATCTCCACCCACAGTTTCCCACATGCCATGGCTTGTGTTTCTGTACAAACTTACAGAGCCGATTTAACTATCCCGTTCACAAAATTGCATACCAAATGAGGGGGCTTTACGTTTCCAGCTGGTTAAGTAAATTTAGGGAGTAATTTTGGAGCAATGTTTTCATAGACACCATAACAGCTGTTGGAGAGGAAATGCATTTTAGAGATTGCCGATCTGAGCGTTGGTAATTGCTTGATATGAGCATACAACAACTCCACCGCAGTCCAGTGTTTGTGGCCCGTCGTCAGGCCGCGCTCGTTGCCTAGCATTCGACCTCATAGGACTCGGTGGTCGCTGCTGGCCGATAGCAGAGCGCGCAGCGGGGTCGTTTGAAGCTGAGAGACAGAACAGCCCCTCCCAGAACCAGCACACAGCCCCCGACCCAGCCGAAGTAGAGCGAGCCGGCAGGCTGCAGTTGGAGGGGGGCGGAGCCGGGGGCCCCTCCTGGGGGTGTGGCAGCCGGGGGAGGCTCTGCACCCAAGCCCAGCTCTTGGAGGTTGTGTGCGTAGAGCGCAAGCGCAGACAGGCTCAGGAGACCCGACAGGGCGATCAGGACCCCGCTGGCCCCCGCCACGTTGCGCAGCGGGAAGTCGGTCCAGCAGCGGATTCCCACGCTGGCCAGCGCGATGCCCAGGCCACAGATGGTCAGGGAGCCCAGCACCAGGCCCCGAGCCCAGCGCACCCTCTGGTCCTGCTGGTAGGCCCCAGACGCCGGCCAGCACTGCTTCAGCTCCGACTCCACCACCTGCAGACAGCTCTCCCACAGCCCGTCTGAGCGGAGCAGGGTGGCCCCCTCCACGGCTCCGCCCCCAGCCCCACCCCCCTGCCCGGTCCCGCCCAGCCTCACACGCCCCTCCCGCCACTGCGGGGTGATGGCCGCCGTGAAAACCAGCACCAACCCCAGGGGGGCGCACACGATCCCCGTCACCATGGAGGCCGGCGTCTGCATCACCGGGGCGACCTGGTGACCCCCCCACCCCCCCGGCTGTGGGATCGCTGCTCCTCTATGGCAATGGGACTGTCTCACCTGGGCCTGGACAGGCAGAGGGACAGAGGAACAGGTTAAGTGTTATGTAGAGATAGATAGGTTAATAGGCACAGTAACAGGTAGAGTATTATAGAGTATCAAGTTGAGTGACTGTCACAAATAAGGTGGCTAAAATTGACAGAACGTGAGAGAAACAGGTGAAGTAACAGGTAGAGTAACCCACAGAGTGACATCAAATGTGAGTGGTGCGAAGACTACCAGGTGGACTATCTGGTAGAATAGGTACAATGACAGTACAGATTAGCAGGTGAAGTGACAGGTAGAGTGGCAATAGGTGAACTGACATGCAGTCAGGGGAGCCACAGGTAGAGTGGCAGGTAGAGTCAGGGGATCCACAGGTAGAGTGACAGGTAGAGTCAGGGGAGCCACAGGTAGAGTGATAGGTAGAGTCGGGGGAGCCACAGGTAGAGTGATAGGTAGAGTCAGGGGAGCCACAGGTAGAGTGATAGGTAGAGTCAGGGGAGCCACAGGTAGAGTGACAGGTAGAGTCAGGGGAGCCACAGGTAGAGTGACAGGTAGAGTCAGGGGAGCCACAGGTAGAGTGATAGGTAGAGTCAGGGGAGCCACAGGTAGAGTGACAGGTAGAGTCAGGGGAGCCACAGGTAGAGTGGCAGGTAGAGTCAGGGGAGCCACAGGTAGAGTGACAGGTAGAGTAAGGGGAGCCACAGGTAGAGTGACAGGTAGAGTCAGGGGAGCCACAGGTAGAGTGACAGGTAGAGTCAGGGGAGCCACAGGTAGAGTGAAAGGTAGAGTCAGGGGAGCCACAGGTAGAGTGACAGGTAGAATACGCATACAGCCATTGTCAGATCATCTGTGTCTCTCTCTGGGGAAAAAAATGTTATCGGTATCACTTCCACACTATGGTCTTTCCAACAAGCACACACAGATCAGATTGTAAGCTTGTAAAGACACGACCTAACCCAGGCGTTGTTTCTGCAGGGCTTGTTTTGCTCCTGTCATGAGAAGTTCTGCTCCTGGAGGAGGGAAAACAAAGGCTTCTCATTGGTCTGTAGCTGCTGGCTGTGGCAAGGTTACTGCTTCTCTGTTGCTAAGTAACCTGGCTCCCATCTCATTGCAGTAAGCACTTGTGACGTGGACAATTATTGTTTTTTGTGGGTGCGTGCGTGTGTGTGTGTGTGTGTGTACAATTCTGTTGTTTGCCACAGAACAGTTGACCTTGCCTCTATTCGAACGAGAACGTAATTCGATTTGTCCACAGAACTGAAACGAACGCAGTCTATTTCAAGGATCTGACAGCAGTGCACTCAGACATTACAGAAGCGCAAGACGGCCATGACTCTCCAAGTGTCTTAGTCTGCGCCAGGCAAGCACCAGGCACCGTAAGACAGGCAGGAGACCGATGCAGTCATAGAAATATGAGACTAACGAGTTCTCTTTCCCGAGGACCATTCGCACCATTATAGACAAGTACAATACACAATCCCTGTAAATATCACTGCAAAGATGTCAGAGGTATTTCCCAAAACCTCAAACACCAGCTTTGTAGCTGTCCACCATATTCCTCACAATGTGGAGCAGTTAGAGAGATAAACCTTGGTGATTGATTGACATGAGAGTTCAAGAAGCCTGTCAGGGAGGACCCGCCCTCAACCTGTCAGTCATTGACTTGGCTGGACAAATCAGAAGGGTTTATCTCTCCACAGCCAATGCTGTCATTGGTATAAATCTTAGAATCACTGTTACAGTATGGTAGCTCCTCCCACTTTTTCACTAGCTTCACGTTATTATATTATATTATATTATATTATATTATATTATATTATATTATATTATATTATATTATTGTGGGAGGCTGATTTCCAACCAATCGTAGGTCACAGGCACAATACGTCTAGATCTGAGTGGCATGCAGGTGTTCCTCTATTAAAATTGGTGAGAAACTCAATCTGCTCCTGTTTTAATGCTATACATGTGCAGTCCTGCTTTGTAACCAGAACCTGTTTCATCAAAGGGCTATGTAAAGTTTTTTTTCTCATATATATATATACATACATATTTTTTTTTTTTTTAACACATCAAGCAGGGAGGCGAAAATTCCACTTTGCTGCAAACTGTAACTAGGGCAGAATGACTGCATGAGGAGAGAGAGCTAGGGCACAGGAGTCCTCAGCCAATGGGATGTTTGTCTGAGCTTGTTTGTGCGCTTCGGCAGAAAACCAGCTGTTACTAATAAAGTATTGGTCTGGCTGTGACTACAGCTGCTGCTGTTGCCATGAGTATTGTTGCTTTCTTTGCCATGGAGACAGAGGAGGAGCAGAGAGCAAAGAGGTCAGCATTCTCTTCGAAGATGACATCAGCTGATTCTGTCCTTATGATTCCACACTCTTAAAAGGCGACTCACGTTTAAAATCAGCAGTGCATGAAGCTGACCCGATTTCATACCGAGAAAAATAATTTACACCTCACCCACAGAAAAATGCTGGGTCTATAAATGAAATTTTCACACCCTACACACATAGTTACATGACTGAGGGGAGCTGATATAAAGATTTTGCCTGGCTCCATCTCTCTGACCCATAAAATCTGACTTCCTCAGACCAAAATACAGTATTATAGCATAAGTCAATTCACTTGGTAGGTATTGTATTTAGGTAGTCTAACAAATTATTAAAAATGATAAATATGGAATAAATAAATAAACATTCATAGCTATCCTAGATGACTCGCTCCACAGCTGACCACTGGACTCTGTGCCGTTTGTTTATAAAGGCAAGAAAGATGCAATAAAGCTATTCGGGCTGTGTTTATGTTTATTTTCTTTTTTTAACCAATATGTTCTTATGGTGCAATTAATGGGTTGATCTGTTATAAAGTTACCAATGTTTTAATGTTCCAAATACAAAATAAATAAGTAAGCGATGAGTCTAGTTGGGTAGAATGGCCTGTTCTTGTCATTAATATTCTTCAAAGATCAAACTCCTGTGCCCCACCAAGGAAGCAAACTGGCAACACCAACCTAAAAAAAAACTGGATACAAAGTCATTTGTATTTCAACCAGGTAATCAATGCAAATGAGCTTTTATTGGACTTTTTTTACCCGGTAAAATAAAAACAAATAAAAATATACAGCGATGGAGGGGGTCTAGCACCCAAAGTTACATGTAAGATGATTTACAAATTGCCAGTACATAGTGCCCTCATGTTCATTCTCTAAAATGACAGTGATTTTGTTAATATCACTATATATTTTAAATGTGGAGCTCTATAGCACCACAGTGTGTTTAAATTGTACCATTTATTTACATTTGCAGTTTCAATGCACTCTTCAACACACCTTCTACGTTTTATTAATCACTGACCAAAGGGTTGGGATGTTTTATATTTTTCAGAAATAACCCACATCAACTTGAAATAAATGTCACCCAAAAACACTACCTGTCAATGATCTCAAGATAAAATAATAACACTTCTAGGCTACTTGTACAAAACAAATTTGACTGGTTTGAGAATTCAGTGATTTAAGTGTTCTTTGCAACTAGCAGAACAGCTGGGAGGACCATTTTGCTGGAATTCTGTGAGAGCAGTGAAATGAAAGAAGCTTGGCTCTCTGATCTCCCCTCCTCCTGCAGCTCTCCCACCAGGATCCTAAACGTCTCAAAAGCAGAGGGACAGTGCCAGCTTGTACAACTGTCTCAGGAAACAGGAAGAGAAACAAAGGAGGAGACAGAGACTGGGGGGAAAAAGGACCAAGAGAAGGGGGTGTGGCAAGGACAAAAGACGAGATGGAAAGATGGATCAGGGGCAGTTTGAGAGAGGTAAAGAAAGAACAAAGGGAATAGATACTATTTCCTGAAAGAAACTGCCAGCTCTCTTCTCTCCTTTTTAAAGAACTTGTCTGCTCTCGTCTTGGATGCTAGACCCCCCTCCATCGCTGCTTGTAGATTTAAGAAGAGAGCTGTCAGCTGTTCCCTCTCTTCTCTGCATACATGTCTTATGTTAAATTTTAAAAAAATGTCTCAGAAATCCCTCACCCCATTCTCTCCATCTGTCCTGTAATTGACGGTACGGTGCTGCTAATGGTAAGACAATAGAGCTTACTTACTGTGCAGATGTCGGCGTGCTGTGACAATGAGTCTTTTCTCCTTTTGATGGTATGGTTATATCCTGTGATTACCCCTGCTCCCGTGTCTAGAGCAAAGTCCTGCATTCCCTCCCCACCTCTCCCTCTGCTTTTCTGTCTCTCTCCCCTTCGTCTCTATCTCTCTCACTCTCTCTCTATCCCTCTTTCACTTAAGAAGGATGTGCAGTCCTGAATCCAGTGATGAGAGACAATATTGTGCTTTACTTTGCCTGGCCTCACACTTGCGCGCACACACACACACACGCACATGTGTGTGTGCATATGTGATATGTGTGCATAGACAGACTCGCACAGACGTAGCCGTGCTTTGCTTGAGATGTCTTTCATTATGAACACAGAGCTGGGGGACTGAGGAGGAGAGGAAGACGAGGAGGCGCACACATGCGCAACACAAACACCCTCTTACACACACACAAATACAAATGCATACACATTTCATGAACAAATTACTGTTGCCGAGAAATGATTAAACAATACAGAATGCGCACATGCCAAACAAAGAGGTTCACCAGAACATTATAGCATAAGGCAAACCAGATATGCATAGGTAAACACAACAACTAGCTAATAACTTGATTGTCTGTCTGTCTGTCCGTCTCTCCCTCTGTGTCTCTCTCTCACTCACACACACACGCAGGCACACACAATCTTCCTCAAACCCTTCTGGACAATGTTATGTATTTATCAGATAGTAGGTATTCAGTAAATTATTTAGCGACAGACTGCATCTGTCCAGTATTACCACAGGCCGTATGTCAGGGCTGCCGTAGAGACATGGTGGAAGTCCTCAGTCTTCTCATTTCTCTGCCATTTGGCACAGTCCAGATATCACCATGTGGGAGAAACAATCTCAGCAGGCAAAATTGGGCTGCAGCAAAGAGCATACAGTAAACCGGGCTGGTCTGCGCAGAGCAATAATTTCCCAATCACTCCCCAATCATTCACTATACACACACACACACACTACATACGAACTTATCTACACAGACTCTTTCGTTCTGCTGAGGAATTGTGTTTTTAAAATCTATATAAGAGCATGCAAAATGAGAAATAGAAAGCCACAGAATATGAAAACGGAAAAGTATGAAATATAGAAGTACAAAAGATATAACTCATGTAAGGTGTTATATGATAAGTTTCCTAAACTCCACAACCAGATATCTCCATTAACACACTGAAACTAAGCTTAAATGGCAGTACAAAATAATACATTTAAATATTTAAATATGAATACCCCCCCCCAGTGCGACTCTATTCAAATATACAGTTAAGAAAGTCCTTAGCAGTCTTGGCAGCTCCAAGTTTACCCTTGCAACTCTGGTTATTCTTGTTATTCTTATGGTAGGTATCGCATTATTTATTTATTTATATATATATATTTTTTGAATGGCCAGCTTTAAGAGCATAATTCAACAATTAAACGGCTGCTTCACGTGAGCCAGCCTCATTGCATTACTTGAAGCTTCAGCGTTTGCTAAGAGTAATTTCTTCATGCACAGCGCCCGCGCGCTGATTATAAAAAGACTGACCTACTGGTGAGGGTGCTGCCATAGCAACACTGCCATTGACCGTGGTATTGTCCCTCAATTTTATTGGGTGATGTAGCGATGTCCGTGTGAAGTGAGCGCAACAAGCATCCGTGTTTGTTAGGGTGTTTCGTTTAAATGACCCAGAAATAACTGAAATTACCATCGAAGTTACTCTGTTTTTTCATTCGTGTGAAACCTGAGCTGTATCACCGCCTCAGAATATAACGGCTGCGTTACAATACGCGCAAAATGTATCCTTCCCTCCACCATTATCTATTTTCCTTCCTCTGTGCAATACTGGGACATTGGTGGGAGGGAGGAGACGAAAGTCAGCATTCACAAAGGAAGAAGTCCTCATCTTGCTTGATGAAATTGAACATAAGAAAGATGTACTGTTTTCCAAGTCCTTATAAGATTAAACAGGTGCTGCCATATTTGTCATTATTAAAAAGTAATTACATGATCATTTTCTTACAATTGTAAATTAATTGGATTAAATAGCCTAATAAAATTATATATGTATATATATATTTCAGAAATATTTTTATTTTTTTTCATATTTTACTCAACTTCATATTTTGTGGGCTGTGGTTGTAAGCGTGCATCGAAAGAGCATGCGTATTGTGTGCGCTGCAAGAGCAGACGGCTGCGAGCGGGATCTTAAAGTGGTTCTTTGCTGTGAAAGAGACGATTTAGTTACGAAAGTGTTTGGGAAACCCACATTATTTTGAAGAGTCATTTAAAGAGGCTTTTAGTGTTAAGAGGCTTTCGGTAAACCCACCCCTGTTGTCTAACTTTCGATATTACAAAAAGTGAGGAAAACGAAACTTAACAGAAACCAGGAACAAAAGACAGGAGTGTGGGACGTTAAATCTGCGACGAGCTCTGAACTGCAAGACATAAAGATCATATACTTCCATAGCTGTTTTTAAGGATCGGTAAGTTATATCAGTCCTCTGTTCGGCGCATATGGTGTATCAGTAGCCATCCAGTCGGTGTCATATAGAACTGTTTTTGGTTCATGAAATTGAGTGTGACCTTGAATAGTCTCTTTTTTTTCATTCAACGAATGTTATTCTGGAAATTTTCTGTTCACATTCTCGGTTCTGGCTTTCGTTCTGGACACTGCTGCATGAACACTGTGATGAATTGCAAGCTGTTAATTGTTAAGTTTTGGACATCTTCAATACCTTGAAGGAAAGTTAACCATTTGATATAGAATGAATTCAGACGAAACAACAAATGGTAATATGCCACGCCTGTTTTAAAATATGAAACACACGCGCAGGGTTGGGTCAGGTTACTTTGAAATGTAGGGAGTTACTGAATACAGTTCCTGAGTACAAATGACAGGGCAATTTTTGTAACGATCTGCATTGCTCGGTGCTGAGGCCTCAGTGTGTTCTTCATAAATTCCCCAGCATGTTTTCTCTGAAATACATACACGGAACGAAAAAAAAATAAAAAAAGTGCAATTTTCAGTTAAAGGTTATTTTCATTGTTTGATCATATATCTTTAGAAATAATAAGTTCTATTACTATTAATAATGTGTCCTAATATCCTATTACTTCTAAAATAATTGAAAATGTGTTTAAAATTAGGCTACATCTGACAAGTACTACCCTTATTAAAACACATGGCACTTAGATAAGACATTTCATTGACATCAGTTGTGGTTGGGGGCATTTTAATCATTCGGTTACTGAGTTGTGATGGCTGACATTTAAACTACTTGTTGAGTCAAACCATCGGATGGTATTGATAATAATATTGATAATGTTATGGGGTGTCAACAGTAGTATAAAATTGAGTTCAAACTTATCTAACTTTCTAAAAATTGTAAGAATGTGAAAATATTCGAATATGTAATGCCAGATTTACCTAGCCTAAATGTATACCATGCTGCACAAGGCGGCCAATTAGACTAGCAAAAGTGACGAGTGAAAATGAGCTTTCTTTGAATCAAAAGAGAAATGTGAATTATCTACTCATTTCTGTTCGCGTGGGGTTTGATAAAGGACAAATAAATCATTCTATATGTACAAGAAATGTGTTTCTGCTACCAATAGTGAGCGTTTCTTCCCCCTGAAACGTTGCACTCACAGAGAACATTCCCATATGTTCTCTAGTTAAATTGGTGTGGGCGACACTCAAAGCGAACTGAATGAACTCCGGCGTCGTCATTTTCTAAAATCAACTGTTCAGTTTATCTGGCTAGCTAACTACAGTGGAAATGAGCGATCATGAACTCCCCTCCAACATTCTATGTCTAGAGATAAATGACTGAAAATTGCATACAGTACAGCAGACTACAGCTAGCAACAGGAGTGCTCCAACTCCATACAATCATATTGGCTAACATTTTGCCTGGCAAGATCCATATTTTCGAGTTTCAATATCTGTATTTTGCTTGGTATTGTGAGTTAGCTAAATGAGCTGGACCATCGCTACCATTATCAACCATGCTACTGTGGCAGACACAAATTAGCTGATGAGCACTGCGGTGAAAATGGCTGAAACAAAATTCTACATCCAAGCTAAACCCAGCCCACATTATTCTGCGACACTAGCTGGCTAACATTAGCTGGTTGATTTTACCTATGCTAGGCTAACTGAGAGGGAAACTTACACCTCAGTGTTTCTTCAGATTTGAAGTTGAGGTCTTTGTGGATTACAGCAACTTTATTTTTGGCTTGCACAAATTGCACTGGACATAGACATTCTTTTGTTGAACATTTTTGAAGTCGAAATGATGGCGACAATGCCATGAATGGAAGGCTGTTTTTGAGGGATTGCTGCTGCTGCTTGAACCTTCTATCTTGACTCAGAACCACTGTTTATTCCCCTGCTACAAAGTGGAACATTTGTCTAGGAAACCCCGAATGTCCGACGGGCTTTTCATGAGTTAATAGCATTGGTTATCATGATAAAACGTTACATAATTTTAAAATTGCCATAATACGTAATCAAAAATTGTATCAAATAATCCTTGACAATGGAGTGCACATTTGTCAAATGTAATCTGGGTTGATTATAGTTACTTTTTTTTAATCTGATTACTGTTGGATTTCTGCCCATTCTACTCAACATTCTTACCATTCTATGTGAGAGCGAAATCCGCGTGTTCTTTTAATGAAGTGATAGGAGAAGATATTTGGTCATTAATCCTTAGTTTTATTAAGCAGTAAATGAATAAAGCATACAGAGCTCTGGGTCGAGATCCTCCTGTCCCTGACAAACAACAGAGTGTGTCAGTTTGCGAAGTCTGACTCACTATCTGTCCCTGACCCAGTCTTTTTATAATACAGAACATGGTATAGTTTCCTGGGGCGTTCTTCCTTCTGACCGGCTCCTTGATCTGACTCCTATCTTCATTCACGCCCCTGTCGTCCAACAAGTCCTCTTGGCGCCATGCGGTGGGCCCTGTTTTCTAAACAAAACTTACACAAACCATCTTGCACGTACACAAACCATCTTGCACGTACACAAACCATCTTGCACTTACACAAACCATCTTGCACTTACATTATCCATTATCTTTACACATACATGGTCATCGCGCCCATGTCCTTAACCCATCTTCCTATCTGCCATTTTCGTCATTCCCTTTATACTGTCAGTACATAATGTTTTCCTTCTTTCAAAACATGCCTGTTCCCCTTGTAAAAATATCTCCTCGTGAGTTCCTCTTATCCTGTATTCCCATTATTATGTCTCTATTTACCAGCCCTCCCCAGTACTTTTCCACTGTTGTTCTGTAATGTTCCTTATTACCCAAATATCATTGCATAGCACACTATTTTATTTTGCAAGCTTATCATAAATGATTCACATAACATTTTATTGCATATGTACACTTCTTCCCCACCACCCTCTGTTGCCTAGATGTTGCTTTTTAAATTCACTGTATATCTACATTACGTAATCCTGAAAAACCGTAAAACCGTTACTACCCAACCCTGGATATGTATATATGAATGTATGTATACATTGTATACATACATACACACATACATGCACAAATGTAATACACTGTCAATGTTTCTTCACACTTTTTTAAGGCTAATGAGGGGTTGATTTACCCTGTCATGCCAAATTGTGTCAGGAAAAGTTGAATGCTGTGCAAAAGAAACAATCTATACTCACATTCCACTACTTTCAGTCAGTGAAGCTAGACAAGGTTTGTGCTTTAGTCCGCTCCTTAATTCCCCTTCCATAATGTAGAAGATCTTATTGTTGATAAATATGCTTTACTCTTTGGTTCTGCCTGTAAGGGGTGTTATTTATCACTGTCATAACTTTTGGGTGTCAGATCACATTGGCTAAATGTACATATACACAACTTGAAACTGTTTAACTGCACTATCATATTCTCAGCTCATTGAATATCCATTGTGTTAATTTTGCCCTCAGCGAATCACAGGGAAGACTGGGAGGAGCTTGTTGCTGGGCGGACTCCAATGGCAGAAGCAGGTCCATTGCAGAAGATAGACGCGGTGGCGGTTGCAGTGCTGAGCTCTGATACTCCCCCAGGCATCTACCAGTGTACAGCTCAGAGATGCAACTGCTGCCAGTTTATGGTGAAAGGTGTTGATCAGTTTCACGGCACAAACACAAAAAAATTCTACAAAATCAAACAGGTTCTAACTTGCAAGACATCAAGTGTCATCTACATCATCGAGTGCAAGAAATGCAAGATACAGTACGTTGGAAGGACAAAAAGCTTTCTGAAAACAAGATTCAGTGGCCACAAAAACTCGATTATAAAGCAAGAAATTCGACCAATACCTGACCATTTCAACAATGATGGCCATTCCCTGGACGATCTGGTCATATTTCCGATAGAGCAGGTCACTGATTCAGGTGATTTAAATGACAGAGAACTCTACTGGATTAGTGAACTGGAAACAATGGAAAAAGGATTAAATTTGGTGCCATTCAAATGTGGTATGTATGTTTGTGTCAGAGTAAATTATACAGAATTTATGTGATTAAGTGCAGGATGGCCATAGTGATTTAATTGCCCAATAATTGAAATATGGATAAAATACAATGCTGAACTTTCTGTAGAACATGTCCTAGAAATTAGTACAACCAAAAAGCAGTGAAAATCCATTTTGTTACAAGTATTGAATTGTTGATCTGAACTATGCATGACAGTAACATAAACATCAACTTCCTCTTGCAGCAAAGCGGCAGGGACGGATTGAGCCACCAGATCAGGAGCCACCAGTGGAAGCTAATGAGACGCTGGCAGAAGAATCTGTTTGCAGTGACATGGGCGCTTCAGACCAGAGAGGTACTGAAGCACAAAAAATACACACTGATTACATAGAACATGCTCATGACATAGACCAGAAAGGAAAGGATTTTGTTTGAAGAGATATTCAGGGGGCAGACAAATGTATGGAAAGGCCAACCAATATATGATATATAATATCTATTAATGAATAAGGAGTTGTGTTACCTTTTGTCTTCAGAACAGCTTGTGTCCATCTTGGAATGCTGTTACACAAGTTTAAACTGATTCTACCCTCCAGTTCTTTGAGAGGATGATGCATTAAATAATTTAGCTGTTCCTGTGACTATCAAACAAATTCAACTATGAGAGCTCTTTAAATCCTCTATTAATCCCCTCATGTCGCAAATGAAGCTCAAGAAAGCATCAAAAAGCTTAAAACAAGTTTTAATGACTTTTGTAGCAGATACATATTGGGATTACTTTTGACATTAACATTGAAAGAATTTACAGGCTTCATTTCAGCTACAATGTAGATATTTAAAAAAAGTAGTTTTTCATTTATTGTTTCTATTGTTTTGTTTACCTCCTGCACATATATTCAAACATGCACACAGTGTCTGTGTATGTGTGTGTACACTAAAGCACAACAAATACCTATCACTACTGTACACTAAAACACAACCAATACCTATCACTACTGTACACTAAAGCACAGCAAATACCTATCACTACTATACACTAAAGCACAACAAATACCTATCACTACTGTACACTAAAACACAACCAATACCTATCACTACTGTACACTAAAGCACAGCAAATACCTATCACTACTATACACTAAAGCACAACAAATACCTATCACTACTGTACACTAAAACACAACAAATACCTATCACTACTGTACACTAAAACACAACCAATACCTATCACTACTGTACACTAAAGCACAGCAAATACCTATCACTACTATACACTAAAGCACAACAAATACCTATCACTACTGTACACTAAAGCACAACAAATACCTATCACTACTGTACACTAAAACACAAGCAATACCTATCACTACTGTACACTAAAGCACAGCAAATACCTATCACTACTATACACTAAAGCACAACAAATACCTATCACTACTGTACACTAAAACACAACAAATACCTATCACTACTGTACACTAAAACACAACAAATACCTATCACTACTGTACACTAAAGCACAGCAAATACCTATCACTACTGTACACTAAAGCACAACAAATACCTATCACTACTGTACACTAAAACACAACAAATACCTATCACTACTGTACACTAAAACACAACAAATACCTATCACTACTGTACACTAAAGCACAGCAAATACCTATCACTACTGTACACTAAAACACAACAAATACCTATCACTACTGTACACTAACGCACAACAAATACCTATCACTACTGTACACTAAAGCACAACAAATACCTATCACTACTGTACACTAAAACACAACAAATACCTGTCACTACTGTACACTAAAACACAAAAAATACCTATCACTACTGTACACTAAAGCACAGCAAATACCTATCACTACTGTACACTAAAACACAACAAATACCTATCACTACTGTACACTAAAGCACAACAAATACCTATCACTACTGTACACTAAAACACAACAAAAACCTATCACTACTGTACACTAAAGCACAACAAATACCTATCACTACTGTACACTAAAACACAACAAATACCTATCACTACTGTACACTAAAGCACAGCAAATACCTATCACTACTGTACACTAAAGCACAGCAAATACCTATCACTACTGTACACTAAAACACAACAAATACCTGTCACTACTGTACACTAAAGCACAACAAATACCTATCACTACTGTACACTAAAGCACAGCAAATACCTATCACTACTGTACACTAAAACACAACAAATACCTATCACTACTGTACACTAAAGCACAGCAAATACCTATCACTACTGTACACTAAAGCACAGTACATACCTATCACTGCTGTACACTAAAACACAACAAATACCTATCACTACTGTACACTAAAGCACAGCAAATACCTATCACTACTGTACACTAAAGCACAGCAAATACCTATCACTACTGTACACTAAAACACAACAAATACCTGTCACTACTGTACACTAAAGCACAACAAATACCTATCACTACTGTACACTAAAGCACAGCAAATACCTATCACTACTGTACACTAAAACACAACAAATATCTATCACTACTGTACACTAAAACACAACAAATACCTATCACTACTGTACACTAAAGCACAGCAAATACCTATCACTACTGTGCACTAAAACACAGCAAATACCTATCACTACTGTACACTAAAGCACAGCAAATACCTATCACTACTGTACACTAAAGCACAGCAAATACCTATCACTACTGTACACTAAAACACAGCAAATACCTATCACTACTGTACACTAAAGCACAACAAATACCTATCACTACTGTATACTAAAGCACAACAAATACCTATCACTACTGTATACTAAAACACAACAAATACCTATCACTACTTTACACTAAAGCACAACAAATACCTATCACTACTGTACACTAAAACACAACAAATACCTATCACTACTGTACACTAAAGCACAGCAAATACCTATCACTACTGTACACTAAAACACAGCAAATACCTATCACTACTGTACTCTAAAACACAACAAATACCTATCACTACTGTACACTAAAACACAACAAATACCTATCACTACTGTACACTAAAACACAACAAATACCTATCACTACTGTACACTAAAGCACAGCAAATACCTATCACTACTGTACACTAAAGCACAACAAATACCTATCACTACTGTACACTAAAACACAACAAATACCTATCACTACTGTACACTAAAGAACAACAAATACCTATCACTACTGTACACTAAAACACAACCAACACCTGTCACTACTGTACACTAAAGCACAGCAAATACCTATCACTACTGTACACTAAAGCACAGTAAATACCTATCACTACTGTACACTAAAACACAGCAAATACCTATCACTACTGTACACTAAAACACAGCAAATACCTATCACTACTGTACACTAAAACACAACAAATACCTATCACTACTGTACACTAAAGCACAGCAAATACCTATCACTCCTGTACACTAAAGCACAGCAAATACCTATCACTACTGTACACTAAAGCACAACAAATACCTATCACTACTGTACACTAAAACACAACCAATACCTGTCACTACTGTACACTAAAGCACAGCAAATACCTATCACTACTGTACACTAAAACACAACAAATACCTATCACTACTGTACACTAAAGCACAGCAAATACCTATCACTCCTGTACACTAAAGCACAGCAAATACCTATCACTACTGTACTCTAAAACACAACAAATACCTATCACTACTGTACACTAAAACACAACAAATACCTATCACTACTGTACACTAAAACACAACAAATACCTATCACTACTGTACACTAAAGCACAGCAAATACCTATCACTACTGTACACTAAAGCACAACAAATACCTATCACTACTGTACACTAAAGCACAACAAATACCTATCACTACTGTACACTAAAGCACAACAAATACCTATCACTACTGTACACTAAAACACAGCAAATACCTATCACTACTGTACACTAAAACACAACAAATACCTATCACTACTGTATACTGTGCATTGGTGATGTTATTCCACCGACTTCTTTTTTCAAAAACCTTATTTTTATTTTCTCTTTACATTACATTAGATTATAGATACCTTTTTAGCTGTAATGTAGTTACGTATAAAAACAAGTACTTTTCCATTTGGTGTTCCATTATTGTGTCCACTCCCTGTATATTTGTGTAGTGAAACACAAGGTTTAGATCCCTATCGCTATCTGATATCTCATGCGCTGCTCATTGGTGAGATGTCATTCTACTGAATTTTTTTAAAAAAAAAAACCTTCAGAAAATACCCCTCCTTTCATTTTCTCTGTCTGCTCCTGCATCATTCACCTCAGGTTCCAGGGACAGTAAGAGAAAACAGTGTGGAGATGGAGAACCCAAAAGCAGGAAGAACCTGAAAAAGAAAAACCTCTCTGTGTTTACATATGAGACTGAGCAGCGTCTCCTGACCTGTGAGTGTCTGATGAGAAACCGTCTGAAAATTAATAGCATTTATAAAATTGAAGGACAATAAGGGTAGCTCTCCTTGGTAGTAGTCTTTGGTAGTACTCATATTGATTATAGACTTATCTGGAAAAAAGAAGTATTTGAAAATAGCCCTTCAGATGTTTTTGACATAGCTGATTCTCCCAGCAAAAGTAGCATTAATTGAATGTATGACAAAACAATAATGTTCACAGTGTTCCTTGTTTTAATGTTATAATGTTTGTATGATGTTTAAAGCATATCTAGGAAATCATGAAAATTTATGTGGTGAGAAAATGTACCCAAACCTTTCTGGAAGTGTTCTGGGACCCAAAAAAAAACTTTAAGTAGGGAAGTTATACCACAAAAAGCAAGACTGCTGGCGTGTATTTAATCTGTTCACACTACACATTGACAGGTGAAGATGCACAGGAGGATGGAGAAAAGGCCATATCGCAGGTTTATAACAAACTCAGTGAAGTTTCCTGCAGGACCAGGGAGAGCGAGAATTTTCTGGAGGACTTAAAGTAAATTATTCTTTTTATGTATAATTTATTACACAATTATTGGAAACCTATTTTGTTGTTTTAAACCAGAGTTATGTGCACAGAGAGAATCAGTGAATTTAGCCTATGATTTATTACACAAGTACCGGAAACATATACACGGAAGGAAGTGGTGTGGTTTGAATTCAAGTAAATTATGTGAGCTGTCTGTCACAATGTGTCCTGTGCTTGCAGAAAGAAGATCTCAGATTTAAGTGAACCTGAACCGATGAAGAATGTTTACATCGGCCTGTTTGGGAAGACAGGAGCAGGGAAGAGTTCGTTGATCAACGCACTTGTGAATGAAAACCAGCTCCTGCCTTCAGGAACTCTGAATGCATGCACCTCAGTCTTTGTGCAGGTGCAGGCCAATACAGAGAACAAGAAATACAAAGCCGACATCGAATTCATCAGCAAAGAGGTGAGCAGAGTCTGGGGAACATGTGTTATAGCTCAGTAATTCTCCTGCTGTGTTAATATTGCAGCACGTGAGACAATAGAAACTGTAACATACCGCAAGCATTGACATAAAAGGTAATATATCAACTCAACCATTAATTGATCCATTGAATAGTTCAGCATTAACATGTTGTACATGTATAACAACATGAACATAATAACATGTTAGCTAAAATAACTGTGAGGTGATCAATTAAAAACATATCATTTCAGGACTGGGAGTCAGAGCTACATTTCCTGCTGGAAATACTCTCTGATAAACAAGAAAAAAATACAGGGGATGATGACTTGAAAACAATGGCAGAAGAAAAGATAACAGCCATTTATGGAGGCGATGGACTACAGAAAACTTACAGAGAATTAATGGCAATTCAACATTCAATTAAGATTCCAGATAACTGCAGGAAGACTTTTAGCTTTGACACTGTGAGTCTAACCACCTTCTATCTCACAAAATCATACACTCTGCCTTAATTGTAAACAGAAGTACCAGGGTTTGGAATCATTGTTCAGACATTTGAATTATACTTTTCAGGAGCTGACAAAAGCAACCAGCTAGCCTAACCTAAGCTTAATGTTTTGCTCCCCTTTATTAAAAACTATATAAATCTTAAGTTGATATGACTGAAATTATTATTTTATAATCATAAACAGGTGCATTAAATATTGCCCACAGGCCAAAGAATTGTCTCGAAGCATTGGCAGCTACATTCGGAGTGACAAGAAAAACTCACAGCAGTTCTGGCCTCTTGTGAAGTGGGTCACCATCTACCTACCCAACTCTCCAGCTCTCCTGGAGGGAATTGTTCTAGTGGACCTTCCTGGTGCTGGAGATGCCAATAAACACAGAGCCGAGATGTGGAAAGAGGTATCCTCGGTTCTGTGTGGTCATTTAGTTTTCTGATCTTCTACCAAATTGTGATTGCAGTTCCCCCTAATTCTGCCTCTTATCAATTCAGGTGCCTACAATCATGAAAGCATTCTGAAATGTATTCAGTGTTTCTGTTTGTTCTGACTCCTGGTTGTCTTTCATTCCACAGTGTCTCAGCCTGTGTTCCTCTGTCTGGATTGTGAATGACATAAACCGAGCACTCTCTGAGAAGGTTGCGAATGAGATCTTTAATGAAACACTCAGAACGATTGCTGGAGGAGGAGAATGTCACAACATCACCTTCGTCTGCACAAAAACTGATGATATCGACCCAGATGAGATCAAAGAGTTAGTCGCTATATTAGTTATTATTTTAACATAGGAAGAGTGAACATATTGTTGGACATGTAAGATGTGTAATATTGAATGCTAGACAGCATGCATTTGTTTGTTAATAATTCCACATAATTTCTCAAATGTTTCTAGGGGTGTTTCAGACGAGGAACTTGGAATAGCAGATATGGAGGTAGAGTAAGCAGATTACCGTATCAATTCTGTCATTGAGAGAATTCGTAGGATTATTACACTGTAAACAATTAATTTTTTGTCTTTCATCTATATAACTCTTAACTAAGCTCAGCACAGCCGAGCCAATCTTAATGTACTAAGGAGGGAATTTTGCATTTCAGGATTCCTCGGATGATGAAAACAGGGAAAACCAGGAAAAACAGGCGTGTATAATCTACCGCAACAAGAAGGCGAAAGAGGAGATCATCAAGTGTCACGGAGAAAAGGCAGTGGTAAGTCTTATCTTAGAGATTGCTAGATTGTGAACTTGGTAACCCTAACGATGTATGTGGACCTGCTGAATCACTGCAGTCAATTCACAAGGGTACACACCAGTGTTTACAAAGCATAACATTATATTTTTATTTCAGAAACTTCTGCTTGGTGACAAAAATGATACAAGTGGATTTTTCGATGTGTTCACTGTGAGTTCCAGAGAGTTCAAGAAAATTACACAAAAGAAGCCCTCTATTCTTGAGGAAAATGAAACTGGTAAGAAAAAACATAATTCGAGATAAAATATTCAGGAATTTAAGTGCCATTTTAAAAAGAATGCAAAAAAGGACATAAACAATTGCAAAACCTGCAGACATGCTACAAGCCATTGTTGATACTGTTTTCAAATAATGAAATATGGTTTGCCTGTAATGTTTACGGACCCTCGAGAGCAGAACACATTTAAATCAGGTTTATCAACAAATTGAATATGAATTTGTAATGAATCAGTCAGTTTAAATGAAATCATTACTGAATGATATGAAGAATGACTAATGCTGAAATCTTAAAGTGAAAACCTGACACACAGACAATATTAAAACCAAATATGAGTACGGACTAATACCTCAAAGAATAAAAAAAGTTAGAAGACACTGAACAGATTCTAAGCCTTCTGGCTTAAAAGGTGAGTAAAGGATACACATCAGGTACACATACACAGGTATCGGATGCCTTTGATGTTCACTGCACACTGACTGGTGGGCTGTGGAGGAAGTCACAGTCGTGGTCCTAACAAGTACATATAAGCAGGATGAATCAATGAATAGTTACAGTAATAGTGCTTTTGTAATTGTCTGTTTTTTAAAATGTCCTAACATTATTTTATCGAATTATTTTTTTCCCTACAAAGAAGTGCCCTCGCTTAGGGAGCATATCAAGGAGCTGTACGTCTCCCACACTGTGAGGAAAGTAGAAGATTATGTATCTGATGTTTCCGGAATAATTTCATACCTTAATTTTTCAAAGGAGGCCAGCGGGGCAAAGGTATGCTCTTCCATAAAGATGGGTAGTTTATGATCCACAATAAAGAACAAAATTGAAATGATTTTACTGCCAATTCTGAATCAGCTAGCCATTGTGCATGA
>JAFBMS010000192.1:478331-493331 GCA_019788955.1 Albula glossodonta
CACTGGCCTCCCAGGTAACCAGTGGAATTTAAAACTTTTAGACGGAAGAGTTGTATCCCCTGCCTCCTGACTAGCATCCTAGAGTAATATAAAACACATGTATCACTTTATTTCACACCAGGAAAATGTACTGTATTCTGAATTAACCTGAATGCTGTGGATTTCACATTGGTAGTGTTGACACGAGCTCTGATTGCTTTTTATCATGTATAGTTCTTCCTGTCCTTTAAGAAAATGATAAGGAAAATCTCCAGCTTGCATTTCACTCATTATCCATTTGCACAGCTGAATTTTTACAGGCAAACAGAGTTTATTCACTTTTCACAATAGTGAAACTGTCGTCTCAAACATGATGGTCTACGAAAGCTACTGTTGTGCTTCCTTTAAAAAAAAAAATCATTGTACTGCTCCCTTAGTACTGTCCTTAACATTATGGCTTCGCTCTTTTCAGATGTCTCAGAAGAAATCGAGATGATGCAGCGATGCTGTGAAGCTTTAGAGCTCCGGGTTTTTAAATGATTTTAGGGGAAAATCACTGATGGATTGAATTTTAAGATTTAGGGTGCAACCACAACAATCTCTGTTAAAAAAGAGATATTTTCCCCCTTTTGCTATTCTTATGTAGTGAATTTCTATTTATTCTGTTTTTCTAAGGAGTTATTTAACGGTGCTCTGACGAAACATTTTTTTCCCTCTGTATTGTGGGTGCGTTCCTGAAATTTGTAAGTTGCTTTCCTGTTTACTATATTAATATTGTTCTTATACTAAAACTTCATTGGCCGTTCACAGTATTCCCAATTTAAACGATTCTGTCTAACCGTAATTCAGCTCGTCAGAAGCAGTAAATCTTTAATAGCGTCATGAGCATGCTTCCAATTATCGTGGAAACAGCGCCATCTTCTGGCAGTCAGGCTACAATGCCAGTATAATGCTTAATATGTGTCAGACAGTTTTATCTTGAATTTTTAGATAAATTCTATTTATCTAGAATTGTAATCGTTGCTTGTCACGTTTGTTTGTTTTTTTAATCAACCACACGTGTACTTGTGCAGCAAGAGAATGAAGTGGCATTTGGTCATTCAGAGTTAACCATGCTAACTGAGCGCCCAGGAGCGGTCCCGCATATCCTGCCGACATTACACTGCATTTACGATCTCATCAAAGCCTCTCTCCAGTCAACATCATCATTTCTCAGTTAAGTCGTCGAGATAGCATTTTTCATAAAATCTATCAAAATCATCCCCAGGCAGCACAGTAAACCGTATGGTGGAGACTACATGCAAGGACAACACGGAGGAAAGGGCACAGACAAACAGCTTTACATGCTATTCATGTTTCTGAATTTATTAGAGATTTATTTAATGAATTCATGACAAGCACCGTTAGTCACCCGCCACGAACTTTCTGGAACTGGCTGAAGTCTACGTGAATGACGTGACGATCAAGCGTTTTGAACCTCCGTTGACGTGGCTCTCTACATGGCTCCACTTCTCTCCGACGAGCATGTTTGCGACGTCACAAATCTGAGGAGGAAGTCAACACGTGAAAGAACAGAGGGATTTCCCTCCTAATTTACTCATTCTTTGAACTGTTAAATATAACGTAACGCTTTTAAGAATATGCTTTTCATACGCTAATTGTTTTTTTGTTAAAAGACAGGCTTTTGAAAAACAGGAACCCATGCACATTTAACAAATAAAATTTATTTAAAAAATAAATAAAATAAAAGATTGGATTAAACTTGAATCAAACGCACAGACTGATTATTCTGACCATTCATTTGAACCTCAGGTTATCCTCTAGAAGACGTGAAGGCATATGCTTTGGTTTCCATAGAATATATGCATCAGCTGAAAAATACAATATGAGTCATAATCAGACAAAGTCAAATGAAGTGATTGAAAACAAAGTATATTAGACTTCACCTCATGGAAGCTTTGGACTCTGAACTTAAACCTGAGTAAGTGGTAGGACTACAGATGTACTACATGGGGAAGTACATGTGCTTTTTGAAACTTGCATTTACTTTGCAAAGACCCCAAACCTAAAAAAAAGCCCCAGATATCTAATGGTGCTGTATTTAGTCGCATGTTCCAATTGGGCAACTAGTGTGTCCAAGTTTGTGATACATTAATGTTTGTTAACCTGTCCCATAACCAAGATCAAAGTTTTTTTTACCCCACCTGTCAATTTATTATGTTTAGTCATTTAAATAAAGTTTTTTATGTGTTTCACTTAACAGAGAAGATGTAATAGAAGATACTCAATGAAATAATGGGGCAGAGTTTGGGATATGATTATAACAATATAATCATAGTATATTGCCTTGCTTGGGTGTAACATCTTTTGTTTTCTGTTTTTGATTAAGTGTCCTGGAATTTTGTTTTGTGAAAACAAGATATTTCGGTAGTAGTTGTTGCATATCCCAGTGACTAACCATTAATTGGGATTCTGTTTTCTGTGATCCTGTGCCATTACTGTGTCTATGTCATTAAAAATTAAGAACAGCTGTTTGGGTGGCTGAATCAGGTCCTTAGTGATTTAGAGCAGTGATGGGAACCGTTGCCTTAGTTTGCAGAATAGAATCACTTTTAAATGTCAATATTTACAATTTAAAAAATCAATTACAGTTATGTTTTACAGAATAGTTTTTGGAAACGGTGTGTATCTGTATTACGATCACATGACTCAGAGTGGATGATAAGAGCTGTAACCAACTGCCAACCTTTAAACTGTTCTCACTGTGCTATTCAATTCCATAGAAATAATTAAGTTACAATTAAGGACTTCCTTCATACATGTTTGCAGTCTTTTTTTACAGATAATGAGCCACACTTTATATATTGTATACACGGTATATTATTAATTTTATTAATAATTATTAATTATAATATTATATTGTCTTATCCAATGTATTATTCTGCAACATGTAATATTTTATATTGAAAAAAATGCTTTGTTATTGCATGGCTGGGACGGGAAAGTGTCTGGAGGGGGACGAGAATGATGACCCCAACCCCCCCCCCCCGTCTCACTCACTGTGTTCCCTGAGAGGGCTCAGACCTTGGGCCTACAGTTGCCAAAAAAAAATTAGGAAAATATGAACTGTCCTATACTAGGATCTTGCTAGTATTTTACCATTGTCATACAGTGGAGACACGCAGAAGAAATATGGACAGTACATCCATCCATGACCGAGCATAGGAACAGACTTTTCAAAAGGTAATCACTTCCACGGAAACGTTGACCTGGTTTGCTTTGTGCAACATATGGTGGCTCACTGGACTACTGTGTGTCTGCTCTAGCTGGAACCTGTCACACTATTACAGTAACTTTTGCACCAGTATCCCCCAAAAAATTAGAATTTTGTAAATAAATTCCAGTAGGGGAGGGGAATGGGAAGTCCGGCAGAAACTCCACATGTCATCACAATGTTAGACCCTTGCGAGAGGGAATAAGAAACCACACATCAACACAAATGCATACACTTAGGATTGGCTTTTCATGGCAAAAAACCTAATGAGGTAATTTTTTAATGATGTATAAAACCAATATACACTCATGTATATATACACATAGATATATTAAACATTTATTTAAAAATTAGGTTTCTTTTTTTTTTTAAAAAAAAAAAACTTGTTAGAATTGCACAACTGGATAAAGAAGACATGCCAATGTTTTTAACCCCATAAACATAAAAATATCAATAACCAGTGTGTCATGATGGAGTCTTACAGAAATTGTCCACCCCCCTCCCCACTCCCCCCATGCCCCCAAAAGAAATTCATTAACAAAGCTGTAATGGGGGGGGGGGGGTGGAATTAATAACTTTGTTATTAACCAGTTTCAAAGTGTTTGTGTAGTTCATTCACATCAGTTTGGCCAATCAGGCTATTTTC
This sequence comes from Albula glossodonta, assembly GCA_019788955.1. Lineage (NCBI taxonomy): Eukaryota > Metazoa > Chordata > Actinopteri > Albuliformes > Albulidae > Albula > Albula glossodonta. The sequence goes on from JAFBMS010000192.1 coordinate 482,231, forward strand.
TAACCGAAACAATAAAAGCTGTACACCAGGGGCAAACACCCAAATCAAACTTCAGTTGTGGTGGGCTGCAACATCTGCACATTTTTGTGGTTTCCTCTCAGTGAGCAGCCATTTTAGGCCTGGGAAACCTGGTGTGTGGACACTTCAGCCAGTAGGAGACTAAAGCTAGAAGCACAGATCTGCTGGATAAAATACCCAAAAAAGAGAGCAGCTGACAGTGCAGCCCTCCATGGCGGGAAACGGCGTCTCAGATGAAGAAGTAGTTGTCCGCCACGGGCGGTGTGATGGTGGCTGGGTTCTGGCTTTGCCCGTCCCCCTCTGGGTTTGGCGTTTTCGCCAGCGATTCCAGTGCAGGACCAGCTCCGTTCTCCTGGCTGGCCGGTTCCGCATCCACCAGCTGCTCGCCGTCGCTGAGCGCCAGTCCGTATGCACCATCCCCGCCTGTCTCAGTGCCACCTGTATCCGCGGCAACTGCTTCTGCCTGCCGCAGGGCGTGCTGGGCTCGCTCGGCCGCCAGTCTCTCGATCTCCTGGAACAGATGCTCGTTGCTCTCCTTCCACTGCCGGAACTTGAGTGACGTCAGGTCGCCGTCCTCCAACACCTTGTTAATAAGCTGTAGCTCCACCTCTTTAGCCTGAATGGGAGGGGCCAGAGCCACATATGACCAATCACATGCCAGGGAGGGCGGGGCCAAAGCCACACATGACCAATCACATAAATTGGGAACAGAAGGAAGAGCTACACCCTGAAAATGAACCAGGGGGATCCCCAAATATAAACCGCAGTGGAGCCCCAGAAATGAGAGGGAACTAAACTATAAACAGGACAGACAGAAACCCCAAACAGAAACCAGGACAGAGAATGAACCCCAAATGTAAAAGTGGAATACATAAAGTGGTATGAGGAGTGGGAGGACCCTCACCTTGAGCGTGCTCTGGAGAGCTCTGAGCGTGTGCGCCTTCTCATTGATGATGGGGTTTTTATTGCGCCTGATGAAGGACTTGCGAAACTGGGCGTGTGTCGTTGGCTGCTCGTGACCAATCAGGGAGACCCCATCCTTCTTCAGCCTCTGGAAGAGCACTCCCATCTCATCCTCTGTACTGCCTGGGGGGGGGGCGGGAGAGAGAAAGGGGGGGGGGGCTTTAATGCCTCCACAGCCAAACAAAAACACCAGACAAGCTCTGGAGCAAAACATGAACCCCACACACAAACTAAGAGAAAATAACATTTATGTTCAAGAGGGAAATTAGCGGAAATAAGACAGCAGGGTGAGACTGAGGACTTACACAGAGTTGTTAGAGGTCTCTATTCTCTCTGTAGTTGGGATGTCGATGAGTTTAAAAAAATGGCAGTCCTGTCAGTTTTAAACCTAATTAACCACAGCAGGTCTGAATTTTATTTTAGTTTTCAGAATTACTTACTTTTAGTAATAAAATCAGTTACTTTTAAATTCCATGATTCCGTGTAGTTAATGTGTCAGTTATGTGTACTGACTCTGTGGTTTTTGCAGCCTTGGTTTTGAGTTACCATTCCCACAGCTCTGCTGCCCCCCTGTGGTGAGTAGATGACCTGTACTGTTGAGAGGGGAACTGGTGCTCCTGTAATTCTGCTGCCTCTCTGTGGTGAACTGAAGAACCGCAGTGTTTTTCCACAGTCATGTTGTGTTGTATGTGTTTTGAAGGTTGGGCTGTACCTGGAGCTCTGCTGCCCCCGGTAGTGGGTGAGACTGCTGCACTCCCCGTCGTGTCCTTGCTCTTCTTCTTGCCCTTGGTTCTTGGCAGGGTATGGGGCTGGGTCTTCTGTTGCACAGAGACAAGAATACCCAGGGTCTGAGTGCAAGTGTGTGTGTGAGTGTGTGAGTATGAGTGTGAGTGTGTGTGAGTATGAGTGTGTGTGTGTGTGAGAGAGTTTGTGTGTGTGTGTCTGTGTCTGTGTGTGTGTGAGTGTGTGTGAGTGTGTGTGTGTGTGTGTGAGTGTGTCTGAGTGTGTCTGTGTGTGTGTGAGTGTGAGTGTGTGTGTGTGAGAGAGAGAGAGAGAGAGAGACTCACTGAATAGGCCCTGTTCCTTTGGGATCGGGGTGAGCTGGATCCCTCGTCCTCTGGCTCTGTCTCGCTGTAGCACTCTGCCCATCAGCACACAGAACAGCAGGAGTGACGTGTGTGTGTGTGTGTGTGTGCATATAGCCATTCATTATAACACACACTCACAGGAATGCAAAGGGACACTCACATACACACACACACACACACACACACGCAAACTCCTCACACATATATGTACACTCTTTCATTTTGTCACTCAAGAACGCACACATGTGCACACATACCTACGAGTACATGCACAACGCCTCTTTCACACATGCACACATACGCACATACTCTCTTACACTTCATTTTGAGCAGAATGGAAAAAAATGAAAGCAGCGACGTATCCAAAAATAAAAAACCAAAACAGACTGTACTGTCTCTCTCCCCACTCCATACCTTCCTCGCTGTCTGGTGGACCTTTGTCGATTTTCTTGTGCTTCTGTATCGCTGTTATTAAGCAATTGATCCACCTGCACAAGACATGGCAGATATTTCATTAAAAACTGAAATGGTGCAGACAGTCAAAAGGTATCCAGTTATTCAAGTTATTCACATGGATGAGTTATCCTACAGATAAAGATTCAAATAAGTGTTTTTTTTATTACTTAAAAGAAAAAGTCCCCCCCCCCCAACAAAAAAAAAAAAACCATGTTCACAGACATATCGCTAATCTAATATGTATTCCCAGGCTTTGAAACAAACCCTCAGTCATGCCCAGTCTCACCCTCCCCTCTCCCTCACTGCCTGCCTGTTTTAATCCACGATGGAAAATGGCTCGCAGCCTCACAGACATATTGGTTGACCGCATGTTCGGCCCTCCGGTCAGAGAGGGCTGGGAACCCCATTAACCCACAGCTATAAATAGCCTCTCGCACTGGTTCAGAGACAGGCGGGCACACTGCTCTGGGTGCCAGCTGGCAGCAGATGATTAATTAATACATTACTTTAACTGATACCACAGCTTGGGGAAATACTCGATTGCCATTGGTTGAGAGAATGTTGATTCCCCTCCTTGTAACCTAGGGAACTGAACTCAAACTCTCGACCCCAGGCTGTGACCTTTTCCCATAGGCTCAGACAGAAGCAGCCAATCATACGACTCATCCAATTCATATAGCAAATAGCCTTCATTATTTTTCACACTGCAGATGCGACACAAATCTCCTAATATGCGATCGCCTGTGACATCAGAGGTCAACATATATCTGGTTCATGAACCCGAAGGTCCATTGTTGGCCTGTAGAGGCCAGTAGAGAGTGCCAAGACTTTATTTTAACCAGCCCCAAACCCTGTTTGTCCTGACTCGCCAATGCGGGCTCTAACATACAGCTGTGGGAGTCAAAGCTGTACCATAAACATATGCCTTTCATTCTGATTGGTCAAGTGGGTAGCAAACTCCTATAACCCACACAGATGCCAACAAAGTAGCTAAAAACCAGTCAAAATTAATATGCAAGCCCTTTCAACATTTCTATACGCACCTGCAAATAACTGCACAAAATCAACAATTTCAAAACAAGCGGTACAGCTGTGTTTAATTATACATGTTGTAAGTAGCTGTGGATTGAGCAGAATGACCTGCTCCAGGCTAAGCAGCTGTATTTCAAATACTCCAGGGTGGCTAACAACCCGCCTCGGCTTCACCCCAAGCCCGCTTCACACCGCCTCATTGCACCGTAGTTTCACACAGCTGCTGCGGTAGGTGTGGTTTACCCCCCCCCCACGCCCTCCCAACGGCTCTGCATCCTAATGTAAATACATGGCTTTTCAAATAGAACTGGACTGCAATCATTATTGCAGCCTCTACAAACCGAAGCGTGTAGCACCATAGCAGCAAAGGTAATCTGCACTCAACGTTTTTAGTTAAGAGAAAGCTGAAAGAGTCAGACATCGGCTGTTACTCATGCACGTTGCTTTCACTACTAAAATGCCATTGTGTGTGCAAACAGCAGGCTTTAGTACTCAAATGTAAAGTACCACACATGTATGAGCAAATTAAAAGGAAACAACTATTTTTAACTATCAGTTATACACTTTCAGCTAGTTTAATCATGAACCAACCAGGGACTCAGAAGGTATAATGAATGTGTTGCTATGGGAATCCTTAACCAGTTATTTTTGGGTAATTAGAGATGGAATTAATTGACGCCAAACTCTGTCTCCCTCCTTCACGCCTTCCCCTCTCTACCCCTGTAGTAACAACCTACCACCATTAGAGGGCGCAGTTTGACCTCTCCAGGGCATGCAAAGCAGCCCCCAACCACCCTGCTAACAAACACACAGCATCTGTGAATCCCTGACACAACACAGACTCCACTTTAGCTGAGAGATAACGCCCTCGGCCATAGTGAACAGAAGTAACCGCTCCATCTCAAACTACCGCTATTGAAAAATTGCACATGCCCACGTCTTCCCTGCAGTGGCCTTTGGTTTAGTGGCTGTGTGGAAGAGAAGGGGTTTTGGGGGGGGGGGGGGGGGGGGGGGCGTTGGAACAATTACAAAGGGAACATTCAGTCTTTGTGTCATTTTATTTGTTTGCTCTGTCTGATTTTGCTGGCCTGTAAGATAACTCACTTAAACAGTGCCCAGCAGCAGCTTCTGCCAGCCCTTCTCCTCGCTGTCTGCTTATAAAGGCTGGACCCAGGGCAGGGGTCCCAGTCATTTATAACAGTTTTTACTGTCTGATATGCATTGGGAATAATCGCAATAAAGCTTGTAAACAACTAAAGTAAACAGGCTTTAAAATGTGTAAATTACATTATCAATTCAACAGGTTTTTTTTTTGTTTCGATGGGGGGGGGGGGGGGTGCGCATAATGGAAGAAGTAATCAAGTATATGCAATGCAATGAATACAACATCATGTGAAAAGTCACATCCTAATTTGTGGTGGTTGTGGTGGTTACTTTGGCGGTCATTGAATGTAAGGCATTTAAAATGCAAACAGGAAAAACAGCAGCAAGAATACTGAAAAAAGACCCTCTTCTTGAATTCTGGTGAGAGAAAATGGAGCAGTCAGTCAGAGATCCAGAGACACTGTTATCATGCTGTGGTTCACACGCAGAAATAACATACTCAGGGAACGCAGAACTTGGCATGCCTAATCGCCGGCACGCGCTCTCATACTCACTTGCTCATGTCGCTGACGTTGTCCGCGGCGAAGAAGAACGTCTGGAATCGCTCGTGGCACATTTTGAACACGCTGTTAAACAACACAACAACGAGAGACGCGATGAGCGATGACAAGAAGGCGACAAGTACGTGACGACAACATCAATCGGCGAGGGCTTTTTACTACAAACACCCTGCCCTCGCCCCACCTCCTGCTGCTCCGCCAAACAGCCCCCCCACACCATCTCTCACTGCCCGTGTGGGTTTTCCGAATGGCGTACATGAGGGCTAATTAGCTGTACCACCACGTACAGGACACACTAAGGAAACGTTTATTCAACTAATATTATTTTACAGTAACACAACTGCCTGTAGCTTAAAATACAATTCAGTAAATTTTACATCTTGAAATGCAACTTAATATTGGGGGGCAAAAGCTCAAAATTTTCATACCTGAACCAACCGGTAAAGAGCAGCAGAGTAGCATAACAACTAATGAATAATGCAGAGGTTGCAGGCTTGATTCCCAGGTAGGGCATTGCTGTTGTACCCAGTAAGTGATTTGTTAATTTTTAACGGGGGATGGCACAATGGGAGCTCCCCCCCTGCCCCCACACCGCCAACCAACACAAATGGGGATGGCAGGTAAACAAGGGGGGATGCATTTTGGTCATTTTGCTAACAAGGGGGATGGCATCCCCCCTCAAATCGCCTCATGGTTGTACCCATCAGTAAGGTACTCGTGTCTAAATTGTTCCACTAAAATATCCAGCGACATAAATGGATGGTGAGAACAGGTACAAGCTGTGCAGATCACTATGGATAAGAGCGTATACGTTTAGACACAGTATCCATTTAAACTGTAAAGTGATCATGCGCCTACAAAAGCAAGTTGCCCTGGATGAAAACTGATGACTCTGGTTAAAAAAAGAATTAAGAAGGTAGAAATGTGAGACCTTAGAGGCACTTACTACTTTCTCTTGTGCTCGCCTGCACTCTCAATACTGTAGCTGGAGATCTGGACCAGGCCCTCGGCTTTCTCTTCCTGAAAAATCAACCACAGCTGTGTTCAGCAACGACACAATGACAGAGGCAGTACAATGCGTACGGAACTGGACCCAAATGCAGGTGCGTAATGTAAGGTAAACATAACTTATAACTGCTGTCTATAAACCTTGCTCTGTTCAGCAATCACCATTTTTATTATTATCAAGGAAACTGCTATTCACAGTCTGACAAAACTTGTGAAATCATTCACAGTTTGTTAACCCCATCCTTTTATTAAAACTACTGCTCAAATTTCAATCAGTTCTTTCTGTTCATTGATGCATCCTGTGCTTTTGTTTCATTGTGAAATGACAAGGATAGTTGATAATTTATCAATGATAATTTGATAAAGATATTTTGTAAGTTCTTCAGAATGAACAGCCTCCACCTGGGGTTACGCCATGATGCACACACACTCATTTCTTTCAAAGACAAAACTTTCAACATTTCCAACGCATCACAAGATTTAAAACAGACGAAGTTAAGTTTATAGCAGCACAATGTAAGTAATACTTTGGGGGTGTTTTCCTGCAAAAAGGAGACAATGGATTTTGTTTAAAATTAGCAAGGACACTTTCTGTGAGATGCCAACTACGCCTTTTTGATCTGGATACTGTAAGAAAACAAAGACACATAAAAAAAACCTATTTTGTGAAGTTGGACTAAAGGGGAAGAAAGATGAGAAACTGAGCAAAACCACTTCAGGAGTCATCACTGAAAGCCAGGGTAGAGCGAAACAAACCCACAGCTGACTGACAGGGGAATGGAACAGCAGATCAATACTCAGCCAATCAGAGCTCATTTTACCCTGAACCTCCTGTACAAATTTGCCTTATCTCACGATTCACAATTTAATATAATGCCAAAAATTTTATTCAAAGGCCATGAATGACAAGGAAGACAACCTCAGGCATGGGCTTAGTGTGAGTGAGAACCCAGTCGAAAAACCTGATCAATGTGAGATTCTGTCTGAGCAAAAAATATATTACAAGATATTAATATACAATATATTACTCATTTTCTTTTTATCATCTCTTGTCTTTGTATTGTTCTTAATTGTTCTACAACAACCGATTAAAACAACACCACAGCACTGCACAGCAAAATTGTACAATTTTGAATGCTGTTTGGTCTGTTTTTACCATCTGTAATGTAAGGTGGTGTCTGTTGGAAAAAAAATCATATTTAAGAGGATTTAAAAAAAAAAAAAAAACCTATATTTTAAGCAATATTAAGATCTAAAAAAAAGCAGAGACACAAGGGTGTTATGATACTTTTATTACACTATTATAACATGATGTCACCACAGTCCTCACCCCCCCTCCCCCCCCCACCAACGCAGAGGGTTTCAGAGGATCCCACTCAAATATTTACTTATTCAGAAGGAAGCCTTCGTACTCAAGAGGCACATATCTGCACCTCTGCCCTTCAGACAAACCTGCACAGAGCCAGGCGCTCTTTGATATGAAGGGACGGGGGGGGGACGGGGGGGGGGGGGGGCCACATGCACTTTAACAAGGTAAACTTCAAAAGGACCAGCCTTTAGTGAGACTCAAGGCCGCACAGTAAACACACAGTCTAACAGAACAGGGCTGAGGTGAAGTGCTTTCACTGTAAGAGCCTCTAGCATTTAGCTGTATTGACTACCCAGCACTCATATTTTGTCAGATTACATCAGGAAACTTTCATATCCTCAGTGAAGTGATTTGTTTTTCAGCATCAGACACATAAGACCACAACAATGACAATAAAAGAGCGGACATGAAAATCACAATATGGCAATAGGACAGGTGAATCGTGGTTTGCATGTGTGTGCCGGGTGCTCTAAAGCACAGTGGTTTGCTTATTTCACAGTAAGTGCAGGAATAAAAGTGTCTTTGGTTCTGTTTGACTATATTAACAGCCATCGGAATCAGTGACCAGAGGTTTGATTAGGGTACATATGTACTGTGTCTGACCAAACACAAACACAACCACACACGCAGGTCTGTATTTATATCTCTCCATTAGGGCCAGGGGGCTAAGGTAACACATTTCTATCTATCACACTGAATCTTCATGGCTCGGTGTGGGGCATTCATTTTCTCTCCATAAGATCCCTCACTCAATGTGAACAGTAGGAATGAAGCACACGGGAGGAAGCACCATCAACTAGAATCGTTATTTTATTTAAGGCGAATAGTGAAGTGGCCACCGCAGACATTAGCTGTATTGACTACCTTACCGCAGCGGCCCAGGTTCAAATCCGGCCTGGGCTCTTTGCTGTATGTCCTCCCCCATCTCTTTCTCCCCTGCATTTCCTGTCTGTCTCTCTACTGTAACTGTCAAATAAGGTATGATGTTGTTGTCTGTTTCAGTGTGGTGCGCTGAATTCCCCTGCTCCGTCACCGGCTGCTCACCTGCTGGCTGGTGTACCAGTACAGAGACGGGCCCTTCAGGACGAACCAGAACCGCTGCCACTTCTGTGCCACGAAGACACCGCTGTCCTTCCTCTTCTTCCACAGCCAGCCATCGCAGTCGGCCCGGCCCAGCTCCCGGCACGACACCCGCCGCCGGCTCATTGCCGTCCGCGTGCCTGGAGAGGGAACGGTGAAACCAGAGTCGAGCCGTGTGAGTCGTTGGGGGGGAACAATGCGGCCATTGATGCGTAATCTGAATTGGGCGCATTGACCATCCTACAAGAGCTGGTGATGGGGCTATGAGTCACTCACCAAGTAATATCGCAGGTACCCAGTCCCCAGTAATGATTCAAATCCTGAGAATTTGGTGCTGAATCTTACCTCAAATACTCAGGAGTCAGTCCCCAGTAATTATTGAATAGTAATGATTCAGTCCACAGTTCTGACTCAAACAATCAGGATTCAGTCACAAGACCTGAATCAAAAACCTACGAGTCCACAGAGATCATTTGAAGGAGGGATGGGGGGGGGGGGAGATATATCCCCCCAAAGCTCAAAAATTGCAACCCAATCGCAGTGGGTGCTGTCTGTCAAAACACAGACCATTCTCCTCATCGTTCATAGTTAAGTGACTCCTTTGCAATCTAAAGTCAGTCTGAGGTAAAGACAAAAATACCCAGGAGTGAGTGACTCAAATATTCAGTTTTCAGTGCCCAATAATGTACATGTACAGTACTCCACTGTACACTAAAGCAGTTTGATTTATGAGACCTTCACTTTACTGTATACACACACACACACAATGATTTTCCTGCTCAGCACTGTAAGAATTTGGCATTCAAGCGGCAACGTACAATGAGAAACAGCATCTAACCTTTAGCACTCCCCTTCTTTGAGACTTGTTCCTCCTGAGAAAAGTGAAGGAAAAACATTAATTATTGAGTGGCGGTATTGTGTGTGTATTACAGAGCATTTCACCTTCATGAGCACAAGGCGCATTAATCATTGCAATGGTGAAAAAAAAAACCATGGCGATGAGTCAGTACATTTAATCCCCGAAAGCCATCATCATTATCCTCATTTTCCCCGTCTAACTCGGCCCGCTCGTCCTCATCGCTGTTATCGCGATCTCCCTCCCTCCCTCCTCTTCCTCCTTCATGAACAGCAGAGCCATTCACAGAAGCAGGCTGCTATTTAGCAGTTAACCCTGTGCTATCTCCCGGGAACGCTCAGAGCTTCAGGAGTGAAGCTGGTCACTGACCCTGTGCCCAGCCATCTCAGGGCAGGAGGTGATGCTGGCTCTGCCTTCCTCCGTTCGCCGCGACAACAGGTTGCTAGGAGAAGCTGAGGCCTCCCTCCCAGGACTGGCGGAATCTTGCAGTGCAGCGCCCTCGGAATCCTCGCGGTCTGCGGCCACGGCAACAACAATGGAGATGGCAGAACTGCATCATTGAGTGTTAACGGTAGCCTTGTGCTGTAGTCTGACTTTCACTCCTTTCTATCTCACAAAGATAAGTTTTAACATCTCTGGAAATTAGCAGAAAAAAGCCTAACTGGCATTATAAGGGGTGAGTACTCTGAAACCATACTGTATAAGTACTAAATGAGGAAAAAAAAAACATGAATACAGCTGAATAAATGTGGTCATATGCTAAAACAGATCAGCAGTCTCACCCACAGCCAGCCTGCCCTTGCCCTCACCTGCCCCCTGGTGGTCAGAGTAGGTAGTGGGGGTCTGGACCCCTCCTTGGCTACTGTCGTCGCAGGTGAGTTCAGACTCTTCCTGTCCCATGGGTCGCTTATCATTGGGGCCGTGGACAGCAGCCCTACAGGTGGGTGGGGGATAGCATTAGGTCAAAAATGTCCGACAACTGAAATCTGCAATGAGTGTGGAGAATCTAAAGCAAGGCCACACCCACACCTTTCGCTAATGACATTCTTTAAATGTTGCTGCCTCTTCATGGCAACCCAGTCCTTCTGTGACTTAATGCTGACCACACCCCCCGGCTTCTTAAGCCCTGTGTCTCAACACTCCAGCAAGTTTGCCACTCCAGCAGAACCCCGGTGTTATAGGATGCACTGCCCATTTCAGGGATATACAGTATGTTATCCTTTAGTAAAGAAAAACATCATTCAAACAAATCTGACAGTCTATGGCTGAGAAAGTGGAAAATAGAAAGACACAGCTGGAGCTGGACACTAGAGATTCGGGTGTCAATAGGTTCTCTACCCCCCAGAGGATAGCGCTGGACGTTATGGCAGCGCTATCCCAACCCCAGGTCCCTACATCCACAGTGCCTGCAAGCATCCAGGGACATATCAAGCACTCTTAAAGTGGGGGGGGGGGGTGAAGCTGTGCGTAGCTCACTGTTCACTGACTCTCTGCATATCAAGCACTCAAAGTGGGAGGGGTGGGTGAAGCTGTGCGTAGCTCACTGTCCACTGACTCTCTGCATATC
>JAFBMS010000192.1:495831-513331 GCA_019788955.1 Albula glossodonta
GTATCATAGGCCAGCACATCAGAGTGGTCATAGTGTGCAGTCACAGTTCAGTCATGATGTAATCACACAGAAGTCACATGGCAGTCCACAGATTGGTTAAATTATTTAATTCAATGCTTAGCTGCACTGTGTTAGCAGAGAGGTCACAGTGCCATCACAGAGAGGTCACGGTGCAGTTCAATATTGGTCACAGTTTAGCTGTGATTTAATCGCATAGATGTCACAGTGCAATCCACAGAGTACTAACAGTCACTTAAGTCACAGCTTTGTTACATCGTGGTCACAGTCAAGTCACAGCATTGACACAGAGGTCACAGTGTGGTTCAGTACTGGTCACATTTTGGTCATACTGTAATCACAGTAAGGTGAAAGAGTGGTCACAGAGCAGTCCACAGAGTGGATGCAGTAAAATAATAGTGTAGTTACAGCTTGAATGTGGCCTCATGACAAAGTGGTCACACTGAGATTATGGTGAGGTCACAATATGGTTCAACAGTGGTTAGAATGTGGTCAAATCATAAAGATGATTTCACATCTCCAACAGCAGTGACCGAGCCCGTGCGGTCCGGTGCAGGGGTTTGATGTGAAAGGGGAAGGACGGAAGGCGGAAGGGGTGGGGGGTCGCCATGGTAACCACCACAGCAGGGAAACCCCCTCCTCCCTCCCCTCTCCAATGATGACATCATGGAAAAATACATTTGCACATTTGCGAGCCAGCAGAATACTGCTGGGACGCCACCCCCAAGGTCTGTTTCACGCAGCTGCTTATACTTCCAGATGTTCTCAGTCATCAGCTCCATCACACTGCAGTACACAGGAACACACTGATGGAGCACCACACACCATGTCACACTACATCATGCTACCTCAGACTCCACTATATTCACACGAGATGACCCTGCACCACACGGAACTACACTTCATCACATTCTACAACATCATAACTGCAATGACACCACATTTGCTTATACTGCATTGCTTTCCATTTAACTTCAGTGCACTACACTGATTGTTCAGAAACCTCCACCATGTTTAGTTACATGAGAAAAACATTGCCATTATAACGCGTTACTTTGCATCACATTGCTTTACATTATTAGTACACTATTGCACTTTATTAGTAAATTATCGTATTAATAAAATGGAACTGAATGCAAATGAATGAGATAATTGTGAGAATTCACTTCCTGTCACCAAATCAGTTGAGCTTCCACAACAACGGGAGCAAAACGTAACGTGTAAAGTGCTGTTCTGCATACGAGCAGCTTTCTTGTGAACCATGGTGGCTATTTAAAGGAGATGGGATTATTCAACAGGTTTTTGGGTACCCCAACATGGCCTCTGAGAGGGACAGGGCTGCCTGGTCCAGCCTGTCACAGCCTATCCCACCCCCCTGCACAGAGCTTTGCTGCTTCATACTCCTGAGGTCTCAACAGACACAGGCTGTAAATTCAGAGCCAGTGCTTGGCACACGGGGAAACGTGGGGATGACGTGAAAGAGAATAGAGGGAAGTCGATGCCATGCAGTGAGTCCTTAGTTTAAAGCGCATCAGCTTGCAGCCAGCCCTGGAGGTAATCTTGTGAACATGTCACAGATAGATCAGGCTCTGAAATGACATCATAACCAAGCACAGCTATTATGACATCCCAAAAGAATGTGGGTTATGGTATCATAAAAGAATGCATGTTATGACATCACAACAGAAGGTGGGCTATTATGACATCATGATAAAATGTGGGACATGACAGCAAGACACCATTAGAGGCTTTGGTCCCTGCTTTTGCATCCCTGTTCTTTGCCTTCCAGCTTTAACCACAGGAAATTGTTACACAACAGCACACTGGATGTGTTTATGAAAAGAGCTTTATTTCATGAGAGCAGGCCTGAAGGGTACTTAAGTGAGCCCACAGGGACCAAACCCAGCTATTTTACTTATGCAGATTCACCCCCATGCAGGACTTCTCAAATAAACACAATAATCACAGGCTGATTAATTAAGCAGTTTTTCCCACTGTATGAATAGAGAGCAGCTCTGAATCACAGTACCTAAGGACCATTCAGACCTGAGCGCTCATCAGTGCTTCTCATTTCTGAGCAGCTAGCCGATAAACAGGCCCTGTGGCCTGAAGCAGCAGACTGCCCTGAGACCATATCTCTGTGTAAAAGGCTTTTGTTTGACATTTCCAGGCCTGCAAGTGTACATTGACCACTACTAATCAACTTAACAAGGCCTACCTGCAACTCTTAAGAACATTAGTTGCCAATGAATGGCCAAGGACACACTTCAGGCGAATAACTGCTAAAATTAGGTCAAGGCTCTGTCCAGACCAGATGTGCGAAATGCCTCTCTTGACATTTCACACTGTGGGTGCTTCCTCCCCCTGAAACTCTCCAAAAATCAACTCCAAACCTGAGGAAAACACGGCCTCCAAACAAATCAGTAGCCAGTTCCATTACTTACTGCTCACAAGACACATTTAAATGAGTGTGGAATTAAGGAAATGGTTTACAATGCTGTTTGCTTGTACTGTACCAGGAAGTTGAGGAATAAAAATGTACACATATTCATGTGTCGTAAACTCTCAAGGCTTCCTCCATCACACCACCGCTGCATGCAGGAAGTCATAGCTAGGCGTCGAATTTTAAAGCAAACCTGTTTTGACTGAGCCCGCAGCACCAAAAGGATGAGGAAGCATTAAGCATCTTAAGCAACTCATGACTAAGAGTTTCTCAGCTGAAGCATCTTAGGCATCTAAGCAGGCGGCAGCTCAGCATGTTTATGCAGTGAGGTGCATCTCGCCGTGACTTTCTAAGAACAGCAAACCGAGCCGTATGTATTTCATGGTTCAACGAAAGACGAGAGGGAGGGTGGCTGTTTCTGGGTCCATAGGAACTGCTCCCCTGCTGGGGAGGACAGGAAATGGTGACTGAGGGGGTGGTATTTTTCTGGATTAATCAGGAGATACTGATTTTCAGACCATAAATGTCTCAACCACAGGACTTGGACGTGCGATAACCACTCACATACAAATAGCTTCTGCTAACTCTTTGACGGCTGACAGAGGAAGTAGTGGTCCCCACTGACATTCAGGGTTTGAAGAATCGATATTTCCAGGTGGAAAGCAATGACAGTTGCGGCTGATGACAGTCACAGATGATGCCAGCCAAAGGGCCGGGTCTCTGGCGGGGGCGACCTTGGCAGATGATGACACCGAATTACGATAAGCGGTAACAACCAAGAGATTCTGACCTCGGCTGCAGTCCCGGTGACGAAGTGAGTACGGGAGCCCGTGGAGGTGATTTCGATTCCCTGGTGGGAGCAGAGAGAGGGGTGGAGAGTCAACCTGAGGCACTGGGAAACACTGTTCACACAAATAATAATTTGGAAAAATGCCTGGCAACAATGTACTTGAACAATGATTAACTAAGCCTACATAACTTTGTCATAAACATGACATAACACTCTGCACACCGGTAATAATTTGGAAAATGTTTGGTAACAATGTATTTCAACAGTGAAGAGCAAGGCCTACATAACTTTATGATATAACATTCCACACACTGGTAATAATTTGGAAAAAAGTCTGATAACAATGTGCTTGAAAAGTGAACAGTGAGGCCAACAAAACACAGTCATAAGCATGATATAACACTCGTCATAACCTTGAAAAGCGAACAGTGAGGCCAACAAAACACAGTCATAAGCATGATATAACACTCGTCATAACCAGTCATGGCAGTGTGATACATCTTTCCGCCAACAGCAAAACACTCTCATAATGTACGCAGCAATAAAGTACTTCATATCTGTTTTATTAAATTCTGGGCTGATGTGATGGGCAGAACTCCAAAATAACAGCCTGGCTCCAACTTAATAAAACACAATTTGCTGTGTAATGTTACCACAACAGAATCCCTAGGTCTGAAAGCGATGTCAAAAAACAATTAAAATAATTTTTATCGATTGAAATCATTACTGCCAAGGTTGCCATCTCATTTTTAAGCAGTTCAATGCGGTGCAAGTAAAAACTGCAGAGTTTATCTTTCCTGCTGTCAACTGTCAGTGGAGAATTGACTGTATATAGGAATTCTGGGTAATTCTGTTGACCCGTCTCAACCCCTCCCACCCCCCATGACCTCACTAGCGGGCCTCGACCCCTAGTTTGGGAACATGCACCACAGTACAGATGTCCGCCCACGCTGGAGGTTGCTGCTCAATCGTTCGTGCCAAGTGTCTCATCTCACTTCCTGTGCCATTCCTTTCCTCGGCACAGGAAGTGAGATGAGACACTTCTCACTTGTTGACGCGGGTTCCCTCGTGGTCCATAATCCTCCAGCATGCCTTCCCTACTTTTGAACAGATGCTTTTCCAGAGAGGGGAAAGGATCAGGGCCGATCACTCCTGTCTCAGGCGCTAAGCGACAGATCGATCTATAAAGCCCTGTCAGTCTCGTCACCGATCGCAAAACCTTTCAGACTGCTCAGGAATTCGCCTTGTAGTATTGATCGAAGGAGACAGTCAGGAAGGATATTTTAAATCAGCTGCCAAAACCCCCGCCGCTGGAGTGAATGATGGACACAGGAGTGATCGAGAGAGACAGGAGACTGGGTTTCAGCAAGGCACTCAGACAAACCAATATTAAATGAATATGGTCCACCTTACTGGATTAAAATCGCAGGACAGCACTTCACCAGCTTTCTTCCTATACTGAGGGACAATGTGAAGTGCTGTTCTGCAATTTCCCTCTGGATGACTAAAATTTCTATCTATCTATCTATCTATCTGTCTGTCTGTCTGTCTGTCTGTCTGTCTGTGTTATGCTGTATATCCCCTAAATATAGAAGTATCCCGACCTACGATCGTTTGAAAATCTGAGAACAGACATTCTGCCATTCTCAGTGAGTTCAAAATAAACATCTTTGCAAAACTTTTACTGACCGACTGATCAACTGAATCTCTTACTCAATGATTCACTAACCCACAAACTCAGAAATTCACTCACTCATGCACTACCCCACCAATTCACTCACTGGAAATCTCACAGATTCACTGATAATCAATGCACAAACTCAATGATTCACTCACAAACTCTGAATCGCTGACTTACAAACTCATCTATTCTCTAATTTATTCACTCACTCACTAATAAAATCATCTATTCTCTAACTTATTCACTCACTCACTAATAAACTCATCTATTCTCTAACTTATTCACTCACTCACTAATAAACTCATTTATTCTCTAATTTATTCAGCTGTTCACTCTCTGACTCACAATTTCACTCACACTCTCTCATTCACTCACTGTCTCACACACACACACACACACACATATTCGCTTACACACACACACACACACACACACACATATTTGCTTACACATACATGTGCATACACACACACATACACACACATATTTGCTTACACACACACACACAAACACACACATGTTTGCTCACACACACACACACACACACACACACACCCCTCCTTCATTCACCTGAGCCCCTTCTCTGTAAACGGCTGCAGCTGTGCCAGGGACAGATAAGGGCCCATGCCCAATCTCTGCATGGCAGCTCAGATAAGCCTGCCTTCACATCTGCACCCAATAACAGACCCAGCGCAGAATCTTCCCCTGCCTCCCAAAACACAACCTGCAGTCTTCATTCACCAAGTCTACAGTTTGTTATTAGGTAGCAGCGTAATGCAGTATAACGGTTAGAGAACTCTGTTCTGTATCTCCCACTTAGGGGCTTTACCTTTGTGTACACTGTCCCTGAACGGCTTAAGCAAACATATAGCTGCATAAGTGTACAGTGTGTTACGCCATGTTAGGTTTCTCTAGGAAAGAGCATCAGCCGCACGCCTACAATGCAGCGGTCATGCAATGGCTTTGCAAAGCGCTTCAGCACCATCACATCATGCACAGAGCTTCGCGTGATGGATGTGCTTTTAGCTGCTGCTAATGTTTTGGCATGGGCTGCTCAATGGGCACACGCTGATTGATAAAGAGTCGTTTTCATACAGACAGCTGTGCTGAAGATTGCTGTGCGTTACGTTACCCCCCCCCAACCCCCCACCCCGTGCACTCTTTGGCTCATCCTATCTCTGTCATCAAGCCAGAAAAATGAAAAATGTAAAATGAAAGAATGAAAGTCATTGTCTGCCTTCATCGTCTACATTATTTTAATTACACCAAATACTCCATATTTTTTTAATTAACCAGCCATCAAAAATGTTGGTAGACTAATCTATGGAGAATTTGAAATGTATTATTTATTACATTGTCCCTTTTTTGACGTTAGAGGGGAGAGGAGGGAGCCGAGAGGTGCAAATTGCCATGCTGTTCGTAATTACATTTTCCTGATTTAGCTCCTTAAGTGCTTGTCACGTCTCTATGGCGATGCAGCAGGTAATTAGAAAAGGTCAGGCTAAACTGTAGGTGATGGAAAGAAATGAGATGAAGAAGACAAAAATACGAGATATCCACGTGACAGAATGCAGGGGCACACCCTCACCCTAACACCTGTAAAAATACGCCGGTACAGTCAAGGTCTCACAATGTACAGTACAATCAAGGTAATCTCAGAGAGCGGGGCATCTGAAATGGGAGGAAGAGCAGGAAATAAAACAGCTCGTGGACTCAGCACCTCTCACCTTTTGTAAAAAAGGAGCAGAAGAGAGGCGATAAAGGAAAGGGAAGCTCTGCTCTGAATGAAAGAGAGAGAGAGAGAAGTGAATGAGACTGAGTAATAACAGACAGGTGGAGGAGAAAGGGTGATTAAACGAAGGTAGAGCAGAGGAGGAGAGAATGATGAACATATTGAATAGAGAGCAGGTGTGAGGTGGGGGGTGGGGGGGTGAAGGGAAGTGTGAAACAGACTGATGAAAGAGAGAGGATGGAGGAGAACAAAAATACAAAAGTACAAAAAATAGACATGAGTAAAAGAAATACAGAGAGGAAATGAAAAAAGATGGAGTGGACTGAAGGAAGGGAAGGAATGAAATGATGGAAGGATGGAAGGCCAAGCAGAGAAGAGGAGAGGAGAGAAAGACAGAGATGAGAGAGAAGGAGGGAGGGGAGAGGAGAAGCGTGGAAGGGAGGGAGAGAAAGAGAGAGAGGAGGGAGAAAAAGAAGAGAGCAGGTGAGACGAGAGGAGAAGGATGGAAGTAGAGGGGAAGAAATGAGAAAGGAAGACCAAAGAGAAGGGAGAGAGCGGGAGGAAAAAGGAGGAGGGGAGGAGAAGAGAGGCAACAAGATAGAGGGTGGCAGAGGAGAAGAAGGGGGGAGGGAGAGAGGAGGAGCGGGGAGGACAGGGTTTGGGAGAGGAAAGGGAGGGTACCGCACCAGCTGGTCTCCCGGGGCGACGGGCACCAGGTCCACACTCTCCAGGTGAGCTGAGTGGCTCAGCAAGGCCTCGGGTGTACCACTCAGAATCTCATCACAGATCGCCACCAACCGACGGCACTGCGGGGGACATCACGCACAGACAAACACACACCATTAGCGTGACCCAAATCAACGCTTCACTGTCTGCGTTTTTCACATTTACACATCCATCTGCTTTCTCAGTACACATCTATGGCAGCAGTGTAAAATGCTATGAACAAGGTATAATGTACAAGTGCTGACGTGATACGGCGTCATTTGTAATAGACTGTATTCTGCCCTTTTCGCCAGGTCATCTGCATAAGATTAGTTCATCTTAATGAATTCTTACCTGAATCAAAAGACTTTAAATAATAAAGGCATTGAGTATGCTATCCTAAATCTAGGTCTTTATTCACACCACAAAAAACAGCTCTCTTTGAGAGATGAGATGGCTCTTAAATATAGCATAAAAAAGTGAGGTATTTCGGTCAATTTTTGGCGGTGTAAACAAGCCTTAATGCGTCTGCGCATCTTCCACATCCTGCCGCGGAGGCCAATTACAGGATCATCCGCCGCACAGAAGAGAGCACGCTAATGCAGAGACTGGTAATGATAGCAGCAATTATATGAACTGTAATGATTCACAGACAGAGAGAGATAAGCGCTCCCCACCACAGCCAGGGGGGAAATGAGTACTCACAATGGATATGATGTCTTTCTCTTTCTCGTAAACTGTGATATCCTGCAGACAGACACACAGAATGGAGACTTATGAGACGTTATAACACATTATGAGACATTATAACATGTTATAACATGGGGGGGGGGGGGGGGAGGAGGAGACCAGTGTGTATGCTTGTGTTTTTGTTTTGACCAGTTGCTCTGGCTTAATTTTCTCAGCTGCTCTACACACCAATATTGTTTCACTCCTCACCCGCTGTAATGTAAAACATTTTCCACCAGTGTTTTCACCAAAATATGCAGCAGTAGGTCATGATTTTATCCAAACTGTCAGCTCAAATAAATTGCTGGGCTGATTAAAGGAGAACAGAACCTGGCATGGAATCCCGGAACGGGTTTGCCCTCATGGTGCACCGCTGTTCTGGCACACACTGTGCAAAGAACACAGAGGGGCCCACAGAGATATAACTGATAGATGTTGTACATATGAACTGCCAGCAAACCAAACCTCTCTCACAAAGCTATAATGTGTTATAACTACATCGAATACGTTATAACATATAGCTTCAATAAATTGTGAGGGGCTTCACTGATGTTTCTAAACATCCAGAATGCCTTATAAAGTCATCCTACCCTAATGGTCTGAGACTGTTGGCATCATGCTGGAGGAATAATTTTCTGTGAGCCAGGGCCCAAGAAAATACAGGCTGGCTCTGAAAGAGCTGAGTGTGCAGGTGGAACCTGGGTCTCCTGGTGTACAGCATCGCCTTAAACACACCTAAATCAGCGCACTGGTTACCGTTGCGCATGAATACATTTCTGTTACAGACTTTCACAGGTAAGCTTTGATGGCAGTTTGTCGGCTGCTCAGAACCCCAAAGGACAAAGAACATGGAGTCACAAACAGCGAGACAGGCATTCAGTGTATTTATTTCACTCTTTTCTCAGAAACCGAACATGGTTTCGGCGTTCCGCTTCCCCTTCACCCGCACCTCTTAAACACACCTCGGCATTTTTGTGTCCTTTCCATTTGCCTGTGAAGCTGGGCATCGATATTCTGGGGGATTGATGCTATGGAAGAAATCCTATCCATAAGGGAGGAGCAGTCCAGTCTCCACAAGGGATGACAGAGGCGAGATGCATCATTCACTATTTCACAGAGGAAATGTCAGACAAGTTTTATTCCTCACGCCTCTGTAAAGCCAAACTCCAGTGAGACAGACACTGACACCGCCATCTGTATTTTCAATGATTTAAAAGACTAAATGACGACAACAAGTCACACAGAACACAGACTCATGCACCCGCCAACAGGCAGCTCAATGGTTCCCAAGGTTACAGTCTCGTTCCACCCGCAAAAGAATGGATTGTCGGAATGATAGAATGTTCTTAAAATTGCATGCCTGTAACTACAATAGACATATATCTGCAACAGAAAGATTTTACTGCAGTAGAAATGACAATAGTCCATCATTTTAACAATGCTGAAGGGATGAAATTATACTGACTAATGAACACACTATGCTGTTTCCCAGACATACTCTCTCAGCTGACTGGAGGGGTATGGGTCCCTCCCAGAGCCTTATGCACAAATATCAATCACACACACACACACACACACACACGCACACGCACATGCACACGCACATTCCCTTCCTCTCTCACTCACATTAGCTCTCTCACACACACACATGCATGCACACACACACACACACACACAAACACAAGGGCAAGCAACAAGCATTCTCTTTAACACACATTCACTCTCTCACACATGCACACATACAAACATTCTCTCCCTCTCCCTAACACTCACAATAGCTCTCTCTCTCTCACACACACAAACACTCATACACTTATAAACTCATGCACACACTCTCTCTCACTGACCCGACACAAAGTAACCAGCTTGCATTATTTCCTGCTGTTCTGCTTCCATTTCCATTCCACAAGGTCCCGTTGCAGCCCACCAATCACCTGCCAGCTTGCATCACAGCTATAACCAATAGGGCCCTCACACAGGGTCCAGCAAGGCAACCAACCAATCAGAGCCTTTTTGCTTAGGGCATGGCAGACACTCCTGATTACCCACAAACCACTGCTCCAGCCACCTAAAAAAAAAACATTTCCCCCTTGTCAGCCAGACCAAACCCCCTCTCCCCAGCCCCCTCCCCCCCCCCCCCCCCCCCCAAAGATCAGGTACTTTGAGGTTGCAGAGCTCATATTTCCCTGCGAATGAGGTAAAAGGCCACAGATCCCCCCCCCCCCCCTCCCCCAATCTCCCACTGGTGCTTCACGCTGCTAATTAAGGCCCAGCACACTGGCAGCTTGGCACAGGCAGAAATGCATGCGGCGTGGCAGAGGTGACATTGTGCAGGGAGCCATTAGACCTGGAAACCAGGGGTGCCTACAGAACCGCACGCCATCCCATTACGTTACATTGAATTACAATTTAGGATCAAACCCAGGACACATTTCTACAGAACAGCAAACTGCCTTTCACCATCTTCAGTCTAATTTGTTTTCCTAAAATTATATTTTAATTTTGAAATAACTCACTATCTGGTTCTGTTTTAATGTTTTCATGGACTGTGATTTTAATTCATGTAAATTGATTATTTGTGATTGATTTGTGCTACACTGCTTCAAAAGTGATATACAAATGAATACACAAGCTACTATACTATTTTTTTTTTTAATATAAGCCATTTATATAGTTGGCCATTTCCTGGAGCAGCTTCAGGTTAAGTGCCTTGCTTCAGGCTACAGCTGAAGTGCCCCACCTGGGACTTGAACCTGTAACTCCTTCCCTGGCCAGCTTCAGTTCCTTTCTTCAGCTCTTTAATGTTTTTCAGAATCTCTATGGCGATGCAGCACATGACCTGCAAACAAATCTAGCCTACAAGTGTCAGATAGGGACACCTGGTTCTACTTATTTCCTTAAATAGGGCCGTTCAGTGTAAAGGTTTTTTTTTTACTGTCACCAGTTAATGAGCTAATTAGCTAAATACACCAACGCCAGTTCACTCTCACCTTAGATCACAGTAAAACGCCTTCACCAAGCCCCCAGCTGCAGTTCAGGTGTGGAGCTCATCAAGCAAGTTAGCCAAGATGTCAGATCAGGTAACTAGCAGGACTAATTACAACATTCAGAGCAGTTGGCACAGCAACTCTTGGCTCAGCATCACCAGTGGAGAAGGACAGGGGCTACAACAGTTAAAATCCTCTGTCTCATGAGTGCTACTCTTTGCGTTAGTTGAGAGATCCTGATGTTTTTCAGATGTGTAAGCTGCTCTGGTGTTTTTCAGGTGTGTAAGCTGCTTTGATGTTTTTCAGGTGTGTAAGCTGCTCTGATGTTTTTCAGGTGTGTAAGCTGCTGTGATGTTTTTCAGGTGTGTAAGCTGCTCTGGTGTTTTTCAGGTGTGTAAGCTGCTCTGGTGTTTTTCAGGTGTGTAAGCTGCTCTGAAGTTTTTCAGGTGTGTAAGCTGCTCTGGGTAAGGTTTCCTGTTTAACAACTAAATGCGACACGCAATAAATGCACTGGTGGAGAGCTCCATGTCAGGGCCAGAGCAGCGTTTTTTTTCCCTCCTGTGTGATAAAGAGAGCTTTCATATCTCCAGCACCTCTTTCCCTCCCTCCTCTCAGCTCATCTCTCACTCCTACTTTCTCTCCTCCCACATCAAACTATCAATCCTTTTCTGTTTCTCTTTTCTCTGTTTCTCTACCCCCCTGCTCACATTCTCTTCCTCCCACTGCGCATTCCTCTCTTCCTCACCTCTTCTCCTCGTTTCCCTCTCTTTCACTTGCACTCGCTTTTTTTTCCTTCCTCCTCTACCACTTTCCCATTCTCTCTCCCTCCATCTTTCTCATCTATTCTAAAGACCCCCCTCCATGTTTCTCACAAGACCACAGGATAGCTACCAACAGGATCCACCCCAGAGAGGACAGATTCATGGCAAATATTCTTCATTTACCCCTCAGTCGGAGATCTAATGCTCTGCCGGCAATCCCCTAAAATGGCGGCAGTTGGAACTGAATGTACACGAGAGAGATAACAGTTTGAAATTAAGCATTTCCAATGTACATGTAAGGTGCTGTTACTTGCTTGAAGTTACATTTTTGGTGTGCTCTGAAAACAAGTCAAATGGCCACATAAAAACAGTAAGGTAAGAGCTGAAGTTGCCGTTTAACTAGTGTGACTTTCCCCACCCACGCTGAGTTAGTCACGACTCATTGGGGTGCCTGCAGCATTTGATGTTATGATACTTACAAAACTATGCAAATGCTAATGTAATTGGAGGAATTATTTAAGAAAAAAGGTCTGTTGCATGCAAGAGTTATTTCGAATCAATTTTTTTTTTCTCCGTACTTGGATGTTGTTCCAACTAATCAAATGTTAAAATGGTAAACAACTCGCTAATGATTGCCAATTGCCAGCCATCCCAACGCTACATTTTTCGAGCGTTGTAAAATGTAACTCAGTTTCATACATTGATAATTCAAGTTAAAACCCCAAGCTCTCGGGGCCTCGAACGCAGCGAAATGTAGCACGCGCACTCACAAGGAAATGCATTGCTCCCACTGAAAAACACCCAGTCCGGCTGCATTTCTTGCGCATCCGAAATTCCTAGCGTACGGCTGCAGGCGCCACTGCTGCTCACAAACGCTTCGGACTAGGGGCACGCTGGACTGCTGAAGGCACTTGAGAGCAGAATTCTCGGCCGTGTCCTGGAAACCCCAGGCTCCGGTGGAAACGGCAGCCAGTCTGTGGGGAAGCCTGAACTCAGGCAAAGCGGCTAACGTGGCTTGCTAAGTTTACTCGTTTACCAGCTTAATCGTCTGTTTAAACTTATAAAAAAGGTGCCTCGATCGCTATTCAAAGTAGCGCTCTGGCAATTATGTAAAGGCAGCGGTATGTGGTACATGCCTGAAGCCTATTTCATTCAGTGAAATGAAAGGAGCATTGTTTTTTTCAAACCTCAACGACAAGTTCTTGTTCCAATGACAGTGTCGTAACGGTCACCTTGTCGGAGTAGGAATTCCTGTAAAGCTCCTGGGAAAGGAGCGAAACGGTGCGGAACGTAACCGCAGGATTAGAGAGCTCTAATTAAAGGCCTTCCACGTCATTACACCGGAACACGAGCAGCGCAGCACACGCAAGATCTTGGCCTGATTACGGCGGCAACCTGTCCTGCGTAAGCCTTCTAAAAACATCAATGGCCTCCTGATCCAAGCCGTATCCATTTACTTATTTCAATACCATATGCCAAATGGGTAAAAGTAATGCGCATAAAAATTAAGCATGCTAACCATCGAAAGTATTTAAATGGATCCAACAAGGATTATGCACCATAATATATGTCCCATAATGTCAACGCTCACAAACCTGAGTGATTTAAATTATCAGCATAGTAAGAAATAAGTTATATATTTCTTCATTTTCCCCTCATACACAGACCCACAGACAGTTTAAGACCCCTGTGCTCACAGGACAAGCAGGTGGCTCTAAATGTCAGGTTAAAAAGGTCATCCTCAGTGAAATTAAGCATTTCTGAAGTGCATGGAAGGGGGTGATACCCGTAGTATGGTGCATTTTGTGGGTTTTGTTATCAAATCAAACGACCCGCCGTAATTAAAGACATTCAAGGCAGTGTTGAAAGTTGTCATTTGACTAGAGCATCTTCACCCAGGTCTGTCATGGAGTCTCTGGCAGTGACAAAACTTTTTTTTTTTTTTTAAATCATAAACCTTATTGCCATATTACATATTTCCTGAGGATAATATTACATAACTAAGGATAATAACATTGGCTTTACCTTCAAAGAATTACAGGTAAAATGGAATTTGTTTGAATTTGAAATTTTACAGATGTAGGATCCCACTGTAAGGCACTGGGTATGTGCAAAGACCGGAATCAAAAGAGACAAGCTTAGACACAGCACACCCCCAACTGGGTATTTCAGTCCAGCTTTAACGAGATGAACAGCTAAAAGGCTAATCCTACCCTGTGGAGCTTGCCCTGGTCCACATCTAACTTTAAACAAGCCGTCTCACCCACTCTGACATGAAGAGTGCTTGGTCTACATTTACAATTTAAAAAAAACCCATAAGCAGGCTATGACGTCAAGTTTATAGGCTACCTACTTCTGCCTGAAACCACCACTGTCGTTATCGCTACAGCCAGGTGCAGCTTCCAACATTCCGTCCTCACACTTCTGCTTCTGAGGATCACAAACGGAACCCTGTCTTTAGAACGTGTCACTTCCTCTCTGCAGATAATAAGCCACACCTGCCTCCAGAGACACTGGTAGACCATGGGTGATTAAACATCATTGGTGAGTCACAACACCAGCAACCCTGCAAATCTCATAGATGGACAAAGAGGCAGAGTAAAACATCTGGTATTCATTATATTATCTGTGCCATATTTTGCTTTTTTTTTTTTTTTTAATGTTTTTATTTGGCTTCAACACCAGTATTGCTTCCCAATTCCCCAGGTAGACTAATAAAGATTCTCTATCCATTTCTAAGAGACAGGAAAAATAAGGTCACTAATACCTGTCATGCCTTTACATTTTCAACAGAGCTGACCAGATCTTGTTAACAGGTGTCATGACATAGATCACATATGTGTAAGAGATGAACCACTCTGGGATGTGCACTTGTATTAAAATAAACCACAACAGGGTGGTGAGATGCAGTCCTTGGGGTCAGGCCATTACCAACCCGTTGTGAGACTAGAGTGATTACACTATCAAGGGCGGTTTATTCTGCTAATAGCATGGCAATTTGCAAAATAAAAAATGAAACTCAAATACAACTTAAAAAAATTGTAGTAGTACTGTTCATTTGCTGTTATTTTCCATCCTAAACAGAATGTTAATTTGATATGCAATGTTGAACCTTATATTGCATGTAAAATTGGAACAGCCATAACCACTTCATACCATGTCAAAGAACAGTCACTGCCTTCTCAACCAATCAGAATTGTTTATTTTAACCAAGCCGTGCTGTGACTTTGCCTCTCAAGCACATGCATACCTTTTCAGGACTGTAGTGATACCTCTGCTCATTTGATGTCTGTACATCGACACAGTATGAGCCGACGCATTTCAGACCACCAATAATCATGACACGCCTTCAAAGATCCCTTGCTTTGTCACATGGCAGGTTTAAAAATGTTCCACAGTGTAACACTATGCTGATAAATCTGCTGCGACTCCATCTCTCTGAGGTGGGTTTTTCTTGTTTCAACACTAAGGGAAAACCCCAGCATGCACTGCTCGGTGACAGCCGCAAATCTAGACGACGATGTAAACCGCAGAGGCGCATTTCCCTATTAACCCTTGACGCACCACCGAGCTCTCACAGGAAGCTGACATTCGCCACTACTGTCCCTGGAAGTCTCTTGAGGCATGGGTCCACCCAGTACATCACAGAGACAATGTATTTCTTAATGTATTTTTATTCTCCAAAAGAAAAGGCATTGTGAAATGTGTCCTGCGATTAGCATTAATGGTCATCACAGCACTTATTTGTGATAACCGTGGCTAGTAAGTTACAGCATACAGCATAAAGGTCAGCATGCTTATTAATGACACTGTAATTAGACACGCACCGGAGGAGGGCCCCTGGTTTTCCACCCCGATGTGATTTCGGAGGATATCTGTGGGCAGTGTCACAGACTTACAGGATCTCTCTTACCATATCACAGTACCTCCTCTGCAGACCGTGACCCCTCTAAAAAAAGTAAGCCAGGCATAGCTGTGGTGCATCTGTCACAGCCTCAGGTCACCAACCACCGACGGTGAGAGAACATCTCAGAAATACAGCCTGTTTCCAACACAAAGGCCTCCCTTTCCTTAAGCGCACAGCGGGAGTTACAAGCGTTTAATCGCCAGCTTTCCCAGAAAATCCATAAATGCAACACCGTGCCTCATGCACATGGACTGATTTTGGGAATAAACATTTACTTACATTTGTGGAAACTCTTTTTTTTTAGCCGAACACAATCGCAACAGAGATAAAGGCTGGCATTTCCTAAGCTTGTTGTTGTATCCTCTTTTGTCTTAGTACTTCAGTACTGTCCCATTTAAAACTACTTCTGAACAAACACTGTTAAAAGCAGGGGTGTTAAGAGTGTGCCTGTTCCTCTGGGCATCTGCTTACCACCGATATTCAGCACAGCAACCCCCAAAACAGCATTTGTAAATCTGGGGTTGTAGGTTTGATTCCCAAGTAGGGCACTATCACTGCACCCTTGAGCAAGGAACTAAAATTGATCCAGTATATATGCGCTAACTCTGTAAATGAACAGTCCCAAAAAACAACCATGAGCTGTATTAGTTTCTCTGGATAACAGCTTCTGCTAAATTCTGCAGATGAGGGTAAAAAAGGGCATCTGGTTTTTTCTTCAAGACAGAAAAACATTGCCTCCCGAAACAAATATGTGCATCCAACACCCACCTCAAGGGCTAAGTACAGTTCTATTTTTGACGCGGTGCTAGAGGTGGTGTAGCATAAGCACTTTGATTCCACTCTTCCCCTAATTAGCATTTGAATAGTTAGCTGCGTTTACAGTTAGGTCTGACTGCTCTCTTGGATTAGCAAAAAAACAATTACCAGTGTTATAGCTGCTCTGCGGAGTGCCGGGGTCATGAGTTTAGGACTTTACCTTTTTTGGAGGTTTGAGTGGAGGCTGCCAGGGAGCCGAAGTCACAGAGTAAAACAGACTCTCAAATAAAAAGGAGGAGGAGGATGAATGGGAGGAGGATGAAGAGAGGGGCGAGGGAAAAGGGGGAGGGGCATGAAATGGAAAGAACCATCAACAACACGGAACAGCGGCTTACTCTCCTTTAGCTTTAATGCCTTCCTCTTTTATAAGAGTCACATCCGCCCCGAAATCACTAAGAAACTGACAGACACTTCTTCAATGCTCATACAGCATGTATTATCACACACACACACACACACACTGAGTCCAAAAATGTGCGAAACCCAAAATGAAAACAGCTTTGCTACATCCACCCATCTTTGAGACACCATATCATCCACACCACAAACCTTGTATCTCTAAAAAAGCACACTTTTTTTCAGGAGATGAGGAAAAATAGTTTTGTTATTGCAAACATCACATTAGGCAAGTGTTCCTTCCAATGAACCTTGCTAGTCATTCGCCCTGAAACATTTATGCAACGCAAACCATGATGCACGCGTTGTATTACGTGTATCAAACTCAAAACATACTGAAAAAGGAGCTGATAGGGTTTTATTTTCTCTCTCTACAGTGCTTAAGATATGCTTATTATAATGAGACCAAGACAAGATAGTCAAAGGGCAGCATCTGCAGTACAACAACAAGTTCTTCAAGGATAACAACAAGTTCTTCAACTGCAGTCTCACTCCCTCTCTTACTCCCTCTGGCCCTCTCTGTCTCTCTCTCCCC
>JAFBMS010000192.1:518331-563331 GCA_019788955.1 Albula glossodonta
GGAAAGAGAGAGAAAGTGTGTGTGTGAGATGCGTGTGTGAGAGAGTGTGTGAGTATGTATGTGTGTGTGAGTGTGTGTGTGTGCATGTGCGTGTGTGTGTGCACATGTAGAGTAGGGAAAAAAAACCCTACAACAATGAAGCTCATCTGGTTCCTCTTTGCCCGATTTCACAACCATTTCCAAACACAAACACTGTTCCTTTCTGCTGTTTCATCTGCCTCTGTGTTTTGACTCCCGCACTCAACTGGTGATCTCCTTCTCATCACAGATTTCACTGGTTCCTCTGCTATGTAAAATAAATGGTGTATAACCCAAACAACTGCTTTCTCTGGCCATCTCTATCGGTAGTTACATAACAACAAACTGTACAGACTAGGCTCGATAAAATCAACCTTTTGTCATATCCTGACAGCCGGCAGGCCAGAATTTCTTGATTAGAAAGGATCGGTTTTCAAAAAAAAAAATTACACTGCAGTGGCATCAAAGTAGGGATACAGTGAACACGGCAAACATGTACAACAGCAGATTTGACAATATCTTCTCAAAAGTTAATATTAGCATGGCACAAACTTATTACCATGATGCTATTCCTGCCATGTGAGAAAACAGTAGTGCACGTTACAGAGATGGGTAGGTGTGTGAAATGATCCACATCAGCTCGCAGACAGTCTACTGCAACTTGTCATTACGTAGTGTTGAATGGTCTTCACAGAGGGCAATCATGACCAGTGGCCACTGGGGGCAGTATCGAGCTGTTTGAGCTGTAGACATTGTGTGAAATACTGATATTCAGCCACTGGGGGCAGTACTGAGCAGCAGACACTGTGGACATTCCTGACATTTAGGCAGCGGGGGCAGTATTAAGCTGTAGTCACTTGGGGCAGGAGTGAGTTGTAGCCACTGAGTTCAGTATGGAGCTTTATTTACTGGGTATAATACTGAGTTATGGTCATGGAGGGCAGCATTGAGCTGCAGTTACCTGAGGCAGAATTAAGCTGTTATCATTGGAGTAGCACTGGAGCAGTCCAAGGGAAGTATTGCGTTGTAGCCACTGGGCGTAGTACTGAGTTGCAGCCACTAGGGGCAGTATGTGACACTGACCTTTTGCACTGTGGTCCCCAGTTCTCTGCAGTGTGTGATGATGTCTCTGCTAGCCGTGTGGCCACTGAGCTGATCGAACAGGTACCTGCACCACAAAACAGCCAGTTAGGGAACTCATTGCTGACGTTAAAAACACAGAAAGTAAGGCAACAGAGGAGGGACAGAAATTATGAAACATAAAAGGGAAAAATAGAGACAAAGAGAAGAAGACACAAAAGAGAGAGACTTGACTTTTACATGTCCTCCATAAGAATGACTACTGCCCTTTGTCCTCCTTCATATTAAGTGTAGTACTAAGAAAAAAACACTGAGAGAGAGACAGACAGACAGAAAGACATCTGTGTGAAGTCTATCATCTACAGCCAATCATCAGTGTGAGACGCATGCGAGCGAAAACACCCCACAAACCAGTGACTCCCGACCCTGGTCCTGGGGACCGCAGTTAGTGTCTGCTGAATTTCTGTCCAACTGTAATAGAGATTCCTGAGCTAGAGAGGAAGCCATTAACGGTTTTTAATTAGGTAATTTTAACAACTAATGAGTGAAGATTAACCCTTTTAATGCCACGCTACGTCACAGCCTGTCTCATTACTCCTGTCATGCTAAGTATGCCGCATTTATCTACGCACTTTTAATAAGCCAAATCATCTCTCAGACGACTAACACTTGTATTTTCTCTAATGTGCTGCGGCAAATGACTCATTTAAAAGAGGGTACATTTTAATTCATTAAATCATACACCAAGAGATGAAATCAAAGAAGCCCTAACTGCTAAAAGAGTGAACGCCAAACCATTGAAAGTTAAAGCAGTTGTTTAGTTGAAAGACTAAATAAATGGTAATGAGTCAAATCAGCATTATGTTAAAATTTCTAAATGTGAGTGTTCAAAATGTTGTAAATAAAATACATAAAACAGCCTTAATTAATAAAGATGTGTTTTATTGTTTTATTAGTTTTGTATAATATTAGCCTTTATACCTTGTAACTATTTACTACATTAAAGAGAACTGTTTTACTATATGTCATGTCTGTATCATTTTACTGTACATCCTACCTTCTGTTCAGGACTTTGGGCTACTTTAACACAAACTTCATTATTATTATTTATTGTCATGGGTATTATTAATTTTGTTTTGGAAAGCAATAAAGACCAATGTAATGAAAGCAATGTATAAATGCAGGGATTGTTGCTAGTGATTGTTATTGCTGTCATCAATCACAGCATGCACAAATTCTGGGGTTTGTCCAAGCCTCAGTCTGAAAGATTACTGATAGGATTGTGAATCCTGATTGGGCGAGAGGAACCTGAACAGAGCCCTTAAAAGGGAATGGAAAATATACACAAACATTCCGCTATATTCAGCAAGGTTCCAATTGCCAGGGACTGAATGTAGTCACTGCAAACTGGGCATTTCCGTAGGGACCACGGCATTGTGATGTCACAGGAAGAACATTTCTTTTTTTTTTGCATGTTGCCGTGAATGGCTGTTCAGATCAGACAGAACGGTGGGTGTTCCTTTCGGTAAAACACGGCTGGCATTGTGGTCAAACTTAAATGGAGCTTGAGTTGTTTGAAGTTGGAATGCAATTAGATCACTACTGTGTTGCATTAGTAAGCCAAATATGGCAATATTAGTGAGAAAATTCATCTCACCAATTGTTTTGTTACCCCATGCAGGACAAGCTCATTTATTAAACTGCTAGAAATGTATGGTGGCCACTGAGGTTTAATTGTATATTGCAGGGTTCCAAACTTCTTCCCAATGGGAGAAATTACTCCTTCCAGGAAACTGTGGAGTGCCCCGGACAGTTTATCTGTTCCTAGGTGACTTAGAAGGGTGTAGGGCTCAGGGGTGAACCCTGTGGATTGGAATGCAACCATGGAAACTTAAATTGTCAGGGACCCAAATCGCACCAAGTTGAGGAATCACAAATTAGGCATAGAGTCATGTGAGGACAGTAGGGGAGGCAAAGGGCAGACAGACATAGTCAGGGTTTTTTTTTTTTAAACTTACACTCT
The DNA here is from genome assembly GCA_019788955.1 of Albula glossodonta. Taxonomy (NCBI): domain Eukaryota; kingdom Metazoa; phylum Chordata; class Actinopteri; order Albuliformes; family Albulidae; genus Albula; species Albula glossodonta. Next base: position 521,453 of record JAFBMS010000192.1, read on the forward strand.
CAGACGGAAGTGTTCCCTATGAGTTCTTCATTCGCTCCCCCTAAAGGTTCCTCTAGGATGCTGATATCTTCAAAGGGCTCTATGTAGAGTCTTACTCTGTGGGTTCTATCAGCACCTAAGAAGAATCTTTAAGGGTGCCCCCAGACTTACAAATTTAGAACAGATGGGTGCTCGACGGACCCCTTTTTTTTTTCCTAAAAGTGTACATATGTCCAATTACACAGCTTTACTGAGAGTATTTACTGAAACAATACAGGTTAAGAACCATGCTGACGGGCACAGCATTGTGAGTGGTGTCCATCTGGAATGGAACCCGCAACCACTGAACTATAAGCCCAGCACACGAGCCATCACGCTATACTGCCTCCCAAAGGTGCTGAGTTTAACCCACAGGGAGGAGGGGTTTGGCAGGCACTTTCGCTGGGACCCATTCCAGGATTACATTTGTAAAAACACTTCACCCACACGGGCCTGTTAGAATGACACAAATACACACACATATACACACACACACACACACACATATATATACGCACACACACACACACACACACACATACATACACACACACACACACACACACACACACACACACACACACACACACACACACATACACACACACACACACACACACACACACACATATATACACACACACACACACACACACACACACATATACACACACACACACATATATACGCACACACACACACACACACATATATATACATGCACACACACACACACACACACGCACACAATAACACATACACACACATATACACACACACACATACACACAATAACACACACACACGAACACACACAGGCACACAATAACACACACACACATATACACACACACGTACACACAATAACACAGACACGCACGCACACACACACACACACACACCATGGCTTTGGGGATTGATGATGTTGCTACCAACCAAATCCAGAGTTTGAAGAACACGCTTTATTTATTTCAGCTGTGTGGTCTATTTATGGGCGCTGTTACCATGAGACTGTTCTTTCTTTGTCCACCATTCCCTCCCATCCTCCCACAAAACAGAAAATACTTCCCATAACTCCTCAATAACAGCAGCAACGATGACAGAATAATGTTTTCGCCCCTCCCTCTTTCACCGCTTAGTCAAATCCAAAAACATAAGTATGGAGGATATTACAACAATAGAGGTTCGTTTCGATGGAAAATTTTTGTCCGAGGGGTGACACTGCCAGTAAGTGTGGGTGTACTTAGCATTGTGGGGAAACAGTGCATTATGTGATTTGTAGGACTTCCGTGAGGTGAGTGTTAAAAACCTGGCTCTTGGGGGCCTCTAGGTGGCTCATGCAGAAATAGTTAATGTTTGTGGTACAATCACATGCACTGCTGCTAACTGTTTGAGTTTCAGCTGTACCATTACTGGCTAGGGCCAAATGGCTGCACCTGCAAGTGAACAATTTGTTGCCACAAACCCACAGTCATACTGTCTCAAACCTGCAGCCATGCTGCCACGTGGGCCGGTCACACCTGGCTTCTAAAATCCAACTCATCATGCGAATTGCGGATGGAGATGCAGATTCCGTTAATTCAGTTAATACAAGCATGCACAATTCAAGAGTAGTTTTCATCAGGCGGGAAGAAAACATCATAGTCAGCTAGCCTAGTCATAAAGAAAAACTTGGAGAAAAGTGAATGCATCGCCAGACAGGTAGTTAGAGAGCTAGCCGAATAGTTAGCTGAATAGCTGAGTGAACCAGTAGTTCATAGCTAGCTTTTAGCTAGTTAACCAGCAATGTATACCGCTAACTGGTTAACCTGCTAGGTTTTGATAAGAACTACAGGTGGAAAATTGACACACCCAACAGGGTCAAACAGCAGCTCACCGGATGGCAAGACAGCAGCACATATGCAAGGTTAAAGTTCAAAGTTGAACTCAAGGGGAAATATTTGCACTGGAAGCGTTTACATTTTCAGTCACTTTGTCTGAAAGCCGTAGCTGCGCCACCACAAACGCACAGTCACCTTCACCTGCAGCCACACAAACGCGCAGTCGCTTTGTATTACCAGTAGAGGGACAGCAGATGGAAAACAGAGAAAAGCAGAGGGGAGAACAGACTTGAAACAGAGGGGGAATAGAGGAGAAGAGAAGGGGAGAGCAGCAGGGGTGAGCTGTACCTGTTGAGCAGTGAAAACAGGCCCTTGGCAGTAGTGATGAGCTCAAGGACAGAACGCAGTACCCCGCTTGGCAGCTTGGTGGTGCTCTGGCCATCATAGGTGTTGACCCTCCAGCGGCTCTGCAGGCCCATCTGCAAGGAGTGTGCCACGTTGCGCAGATGCTCCGTCAGGCTGCGCAGATTCTCCCCGCTCATGCTGTACGTCTGCGCAGACAAGACACATGGGAGAAGGGTTTGAGAGAATGGCATGAGGGAACACGAAGGCAAACAGCAAACACAAAAGCGTACTCATATACATTATACAAACAGAAATGCACATGTGAACACAAACATATGCCAACACACAGGCATAAAAAACACACACATACAGGAACACAAATGCATACCCATATGCTTGCGTAAATGCATACGCATTCCCATGCTCATATTCATATGCAACCATATACTCATAGACTTATGCGCACAAATGAATATGCAGGCAGAAATTCATACACATATCCAAATTAAACGTTAGTCAATGGTGAAGAAATGAAGCAGAATAAGAATTCTTCAATGGAGATGAATTTATTCTTTGTTATAGCAGTGTTCATAAATACAAATGTCCCTATTGAAGAACTAAAAATGTTTCCTTACTTAGAATTAAAAAAATATATATTTATGTGAGTATTTATTATGTGAGTATTTAAGTATTTATATTATTTAAATACTTGAGGAATTTATTTTTGTGAAAATATGACTCCCCCAGCAGATGAGCAGATCGATAGCTTAACATGCGTCTGACGTCTGGTCTTATGCCACCCGCCCTGACATCGCTGCCAGTTCCATTAAACTTCAGGGAGAAGGAAAGATCAGGGGGGAAAAAAAACAGAGCTGGCAGAAGAAAGGAAAAACAGATTGAAAGTTGAGGACAAGAGGCTTTGACTGCACATGCCCCTGAAAGAGTTGGAGGAAGTAGGAGAAATGAATGAAGGAGGGAGGGAATGAGTACAAAGAAGAGCTTTAAGAGAGGAAGAGAAAGGACAAACAAAATATGAAAAGAAAAAAAAAACAGACTGGCCGGGGGTGGGGGTGGGGGGGGCGGTCTTTCACTAAGGCAGACAGTAAACTTTCAAGGGAAAACCTGTCTTGTTATGTGCCCTTTCTCGAGCACCTCTCTGCATGCCATTATGTTGCTGTATTTGATGCGGGGTTTTTGATGTGCCGCAGTAGAAATTTCGTGCTTTTGGCCATGGAAAAGTGAAGTTGAACAGAAAGAAACAGCAAGGTTGGACTGGAATAAACCCAAAAAACCTTAGTCCACCTGCAAATGCCAGTTAGCTGAGGAATGGTTCAAAGAAGGGATCAGAACCTGAACCACAAATATCAACAATCTGAATCAAACAATTGCACATTTGTTTAGTCCCGGCATCCATTCTTCCTCAGTAAAATCAAGTCAAGTCAAGTCAGCTTTATCGTCACTTCTACAATATGTTAAAAAATACAGAGGTGTGAAATATCATTTTTCCTCATCCTTCTGTGCTGCATATATGGCAGACATGACACAGAAAATAACTACTTCTACTACAAAACTACTAGTGCAACAGAAGATATATAATATACATATATATGCAGAAAATATATAAATAGAGAATCTGAATGTACAATACGAGAATGGACACAGGGTGAACGAACAATGTGAGAATGGACACAGGGTGAACGTACAATATGGGAATGGACACAGGGTGAACGAACAATGTGAGAATGGACACAGGGTGAGCGTACAATATGAAAATGGACACAGGGTGAACGAACAATATGAGAATGGACACAGGGTGAACGAACAATGTGAGAATGGACACAGGGTGAGCGTACAATATGAAAATGGACACAGGGTGAATGAACAATATGAGAATGGACACAGGGTGAATGAACAATGTGAGAATGGACACAGGGTGAACGAACAATATGAGAATGGACACAGGGTGAGTGTACAATATGAGAATGGACACAGGGTGAACGAACAATGTGAGAATGGACACAGGGTGAATGAACAATATGAGAATGGACACAGGGTGAGCGTACAATATGAGAATGGACACAGGGTGAACGAACAATGTGAGAATGGACACAGGGTGAATGAACAATATGAGAATGGACACAGGGTGAGCATACAATATGAAAATGGACACAGGGTGAATGAACAACATGAGAATGGACACAGGGTGAATGAACAATGTGAGAATGGACACAGGGTGAGCATACAATATGAAAATGGACACAGGGTGAGCGTACAATATGAGAATGGACACAGGGTGAACGAACAATGTGAGAATGGACACAGGGTGAACGAACAATATGAGAATGGACACAGGGTGAGCGTACAATATGAGAATGGACACAGGGTGAACGAACAATGTGAGAATGGACACAGGGTGAATGAACAATATGAGAATGGACACAGGGTGAGCGTACAATATGAGAATGGACACAGGGTGAACGAACAATGTGAGAATGGACACAGGGTGAATGAACAATATGAGAATGGACACAGGGTGAGCGTACAATATGAAAATGGACACAGGGTGAATGAACAATATGAGAATGGACACAGGGTGAATGAACAATGTGAGAATGGACACAGGGTGAGCGTACAATATGAAAATGGACACAGGGTGAGCGTACAATATGAGAATGAACACAGGGTGAATGTACAAAAGTTGCGCAGATGCATTACTGTTATTCTAGATGGTCCACAGGACTGAAAATATTCAACTATTTGGAAGGCAGTGCAGAGTGTATATCCTTGATGTATCTTGGTTCACTTAGCTGTATTGCATTGATGTCTGGAATGAGATTTGATGAACCCCCTTAAAATGTACATACACCAAGCTGTCAGTCATTGTCTTGCTTGAGACTTCATCTACTGGTGCATCATGGGTATTCAAACTCCTGACCCTCCGTTCAAGAGTTCAGGGCTCTGTATAAAGCCCCAGTTTGCTCTTTAATCCTGTTACAATCACTTGGCCCTACTGAATATCAGTCACTACGAGCTCAGGCAAATGAATTAGCCCGCTAATGTAGCATTGCCTCTAGCCAACTAAATCAGTTAGTGGGATTAAATCATTCTGTCTTTGGCAAGACATCAGTAGTATGCTTCTGGAGATGATTGTGTAAGAAATTATGTCAAATATGTGCTCTATATACACCAAGGGTGCTAAATCCCTCTCTGAGTACTTAAGCCCTGCCCCCCCCCCCCCCCCACGTCAACAGGTAGGGATGGGGGGAGGGTTCAAAAATGGACCAACGATAGCATCAGCTGTGGACAGAAAAACTTTTTCCATTGGTTCAAATCAGTGATTGACAGCTGAGTGTAGCTCCACCCTGTACATACTGTAGCAGAGATCAACAGGACATGGCGGCATACATGTCAGTCAGACTCTATGAGCTCTGTCTGTTTAAGAGTGACATATCAGACTAATGCCTCCTCTTAGTGTAGTTCATGTGTGAATCGTTGGTTCACCTCAAGACCTCAAGACCTGCCTCTCTGAGCTGATATGATTGGTTAGAAAGTACTGGTCATATCCTGTGAGTGGGTAGGTTTATCACTCTGAACTGCACTGCTTTCACCAGGCTTACAGCAGAGAGGTATAAACCTGGCACCATCACTCTGAACTGCACTGCTTTCACCAGGCTTAAAGCAGAGAGGTATAAACCTGGCACCATCACTCTGAACTGCACTGCTTTCACCAGGCTTACAGCAGAGAGGTATAAACCTGGCACTATCACTCTGAACTGCACTGCTTTCATCAGGCTTGCAGCAGAGAGGTAAAAACCTGGCACTATCACTCTGAACTGCACTGCTTTCACCAGGCTTACAGCAGAGAGGTATAAACCTGGCACTATCACTCTGAACTGCACTGCTTTCACCAGGCTTACAGCAGAGAGGTATAAACCTGGCACCATCACTCTGAACTGCACTGCTTTCACCAGGCTTACAGCAGAGAGGTATAAACCTGGCACTATCGCTCTGAACTGCACTGCTTTCATCAGGCTCACAGCAGAGATGCAGCAGCACAGGCAGCTGCTAACAGGTTGACCCACCAGTGAGCTCAGGCAGCTGCTAACAGGTAGACCCACCAGTGAGCACAGGTAGCTGTTAACAGGTAGACCCACCGGTGAGCACAGGTAGCTGCTAACAGTTAGACCCACCAGTGAGCACAGGTAGCTGCTAACAGTTAGACCCACCAGTGAGCACAGGCAGCTGCTAACAGGTAGACCCACCAGTGAGTACAGGTAGCTGCTAACAGGTAGACCCACCAGTGAGTACAGGAAGCTGCTAACAGGTAGACCCACCAGTGAGCTCAGGCAGCTGCTAACAGTTAGACCCACCAGTGAGCACAGCTTCTCCACAGCCTCCAGGATGAGTTCCTGATGGCCGATCTTGCGCACGCCCAGCTGCTCCAGGTCACAGTAGGACAGCTGCAGCAGGTCCATCCCAGACAGCTGCCACTCCCCAAAGGGGTACTGCTGGACAGGGGCCTCCAAGCCTGGGAGAGGGAGAGAGGGAGGGTTAGGGCTGTTATCATTGTTACTGATGATCATAGCAACAACAACAACAACAACAATTTCTGATAGTATAATTTCATTTTGTTTGTACATTGATTAGTTGTTGTCATTGTTAATATGCTTAAAAAAAAACATGTCACAGTTATTAAATGTTCATGGTCTTTTTTACATGTTTTGTGCATGTTTTTGTGATGCTGCAGAAAATCACCAGTGAATCAAACTGAACTGTAAAAGAGAGAGGGAGAGGGAGAGGGAGAAAGTTTCACAACATTTTGTTGTAGAATGTATCATTTCTAACAGCAAGGGACAGAACCAGAGACAGAGAGAGAGAGAGAGAGAGAGAGAGAGAGAGAGAGAGAGAGAGAGAGAGAGAGAGAGAGAGAGAGAGGAGAGAGGGAGAGAGGAGAGAGAGAGAGAGAGAGAGAGAGAGAGAGAGAGAGAGGGAGAGAGAGAGAGAGAGATTATGATCGCATTAGAATTCGGTGCGTCATTCAGCCCTTTATCTGAGTGATTTCCAGTGTGTTTCTGCACTGACGCCCTGAATTTATCACCTCTATGAAAAAGGGGGGGGGGGGGGGATTAATTGATAGGTGCCACTTATGCAGCAAACTGCAGAGGTGACCTCATTCAACAGAGTCTGGTGGCAGAACGTGATTTTATTTGCTCGGAAGGGCACCACGTGAGCGAGCATGGAGACAAAAACGCACCAGCCTGGCGTGAGAACACCTCGGGGGGAGAAAGGTTGAGACTTGTTGGCAAAAGCAAAAGCATTCAAGAGCGCATGCACACAGCCATGAGAAATATTTAAACTGCAATGACAATGTTTCTAATTCTGTGCAGACCCTCTCCCCCACACCCCATACACCCATGATTAAAATTCATGAGTAGTTTAAAATGCAAGGACAAAAGGTAGGGAAAAAAGCAGGTCGTGCTGAAGTGGAGAGTGCTGAAAGACTAGTACACTGTATATAGCATAACTCATCTGGTCCTGCAAAGGCCTAATTGGTTGTTAAACATACCCAGAATGCATTGCTTCAAAGCTGAAGTTTTTGAGAGCTACCTGAACCTTATATTGGAGCAACAAGAGGCCATAATCGAAACATACTAGAGTCACATATGGGGGGGGGGTGGTTCACCTGTCCCAAATAATAACCAGTAATAGTTATAATAATAATCTTCATCTATATTGCACTTTCATGCAGTGCGCTCAGAATGCTTTCCAACAAAAATGCAAAGAGCAACAGACCCAAAACCGACTGCATTGATTTGCATTATTTTCAGGATTGGAGACAGTGAGAAAGAATGTCCAAAGGGATTAGACATTACACACTGCTATGAATCCAGACAGCTAGATCTTTACTGAAGCAATTTAGGTGCAGTATCTGGCTTAAGGGTTCTACAAGAAAGCCATAGCTGGGAATCAAACTTGCAACCTCTGGGTTATAAAACCAGCCCCCCAACCATTATCCTCCCCTGCCACAGTGACCAGTACCTGATTGCACTTTGTAAAATAGTCTGGCCAACCCTGCTGGTACACCATCGTATGTCTCCCCCGAAACAAATCCTCATCTGTAACGCACTTTTCTACTTCCCCTTGGGGAGGAAAAAAATATTCTGAGCAAGTCCACACGTATGTGTAGTCAAATGAGAAAACTATTACTGCACTCCCATTGGAGTGTGGCAGTGGAGTGGAGTTTAACTTTGAGACACTGTATTTTGGGCTACATGGCCACTGCGAAGTGGCTTTTCAGTTCTCACAATCACCAGGTGGCCCTGAAACTGGCCACTTTATTTCTGCTGGAGAAATGAGCTGTCCCGGGTTTGTTTAAACCTTTATATTTGTCCCTGTTTACAAAATGGGCTGACGATGATGGAAACCTCGAACGGTCAACACTCCACCGAAGTTCACCTGCATTTGCATAAATATGGTGGGCTGGCGACATTGATGACGTCTGGACGGAATGCTGTCCTCACCAACGCTCCTATCACTCCCGGCCCCATCTCGTCATTTGCCTCCATTCAAAATAAATACAGACGCATGTTTTCCTGTCATTTTGTTTGCCTGCTGGGCATTATTTGGACATGTAGTTGCACACGTCTGGGCTGTGACACCCTCCATAAAACAGACTGCCCTGATGGTGTACAAGGAACTTACTCAAAAGATCACCCTGCACACATATAGAACTGTCAGGAAGGCCAGGCACACCATGGACAGTCTAAAAGGACAAACTCAATAAATTATCAAAACAAACTACTGGAAGTGTTGTGAAATTGCATTCTGAAGGTTAACTGTGAGTTAGCCACCAGGGTTGGTTTGTGAGAGGAGTAGTGTTCTGAGAGATTACATGTGGGGAAAAATGGATTCAGCAAACAAAATGACCCCGACATTTAATGTCATTTAACCACAGCCTTATGCTTTACAGCCATACATCACATCCCGTTACTGAAAATAATATTACACAATAATCCAAGACGCCAGAGGAAGTATTTTGGTAGTAAAAGTCACTTGTTTGACTTTCTCATAAAACAATTTCCCAAATGCCATGGCATATGTTATTTTTTACATTGGGGTCCAAAAGTCTGAGACCACATTGAACATTTTTTCAATTTTTTCCATGTAAACCTGGAAATAATCAGAAAATTTTAGGGTTTCGGTTTTAAACATTTAAAACAAAGAAAAGATGACATTTAAAATGAAGATTGACCCTGTCAATTCCTTTGTACAAAAAGGTCAGAATCCATCAAACATTTATTGGGGCACTTAAAGGCCAACAAAGTTTTGTGCACTTAAAGACCATGTGATAACATGTATCATCAGGTTTTGCACAAAGTTGTGGAGTCCATGCCAGCTCCAGTGCACGCTGACATTAAAGCAAAAGGGGGACATAACGAAAACTAAGACACTCTGAAATTCATGTACATTTTTTTTTTAAAATTTAACTTTTCACTGAAATTGTTAAGATAATATGTAAAGAAAATGTTGTATTAAATTATAAAATAATTCAAAATAGAAGCACTTTAACTGGTGGTCTCAGACTTGTGGACCCCACTGTACACTACAGATGTTGTTTAGCTATGCTGTTTGCACAGTTACACACCACATGAGAGGGCATCGCTTTTACAACTAAATGTATTATTTTTTCAAGTAAAATCAGGAAATACGTTTGGTTGTATGCAGCCCTCAACACCAATCAAATTAAAAGCTACTTCAGTGTTTCCTACATACAAATGATTTTACTTTATGTTTTTTTTATGAGTTTAATATCTGAACACATTTTAGGTTCTGGTTTTATTGGGATGGGTCACTGAAATTGTGTTTGTTCTTCAATCAGCCGAATGCTCCAAAAAGTCTCGATGGTAGGAATGGACATGATCATTTAAATGACAGCGTTACAAGGTAATGCAAAAACATTAGAGGTCATTCCCTTCTCAGACACACAAAATCAATTCAGTTTGAGTGCAGTTATAGTCAAATCAGTGCTGACAGACAGAAGGGAAAAAAATGACTAAAATTAAACACAGACAGACAATGTCGTGTCTCAGAGTGTTATCATTAAAAGAGAAGTTATAGAGGCAAACAATACTCCAGAACTCAGTTGTCAATATTTGACAGGTGCTCGAGGGTTTTTCTCGAAGAACAGAAAACGCAAAAAACAGATGTGGGTAACATCAAACTTTATGCTTTTCAATGTCTGTATTAGGCGCCGGTCTCTTGCAAATGTTAATTTATTAAATATCACTTGTTCATATATGAGTACATTCATATTAGATCACTACCTAGTGTTAACGTGTGCTTTATCAAATGGGACGGTGGGCTATTGTGTTTTCCCTTACACTGTTAAAGTGTCTTTATTGTATCATAATTAACCGGCAACCTACATTTTTGCTACAGAAATTCTGTAAAGCACAGCGCACGAATAAGTATTGAATACCTCAGTCTTTATCATAGTTCTCTTTGCATGTGGTCAGACTTGCGTGCAATGTCTGGGAATACAAAAAGGTAAACAAATGAGAACAATGCTGTTGTTTTGTAATATCATTAACACGTTCAAATATCCAGTGTCTAATTTTACTACTGTACGCCAAACATCCAGAAGAGCTGCGATTTAAGCAATCTGTTCAATCACACATAAGGGAAATGAGTAATGAATCAAGACACCGATACTGGATATGAACATAATCATATGAATATGTTAATATGAACGCACGGAGGCGGCGCATGCGGCCGGATCATGTAATAACATCGAGCAAACAAGGCGGTAAGACTTCCACTAAGTTTTCTTTGCTTTACAGAATCCAGCCACTTTCACTCTAAAGTAATTCTCCCGTGTGCAGAGGGAGCGCCCTGAAAACCACGACTAAATGTGATTCTGCATTGTCGCCAGCCTGTCCTCGACAGACCTTCGATTATTGTGAACATAAGTGCCACAGTCAACAATTCACCGTGGCTACTTCCTCATTCCTCGCACACCTTCGCGTCCAGGAGGATTGCTGCTGTCGCTTATGCGTTCAGTCGAGTTAGCCTTCCTCCTTAAATGAAAAATACAACAGCCACCTGTTTATCGCAGACTGCAAGTGTTTTAAAAACAAGAGTGTTACCTTTTAGCCATTCGCTTACTCTCTCCGGACTCCATGCCGTGATAGGTTCCATAACCTGAGTCCTAGGAATAGCCTACTTATCTATTTCCGAGTCGGACACTTCGCCCGCTCCTCCCGAAAACCGGAGGAAGGAAAGTCTGTAATCTTCGTTATGGGCACTCCCACCTACAGGTAGAAGTCTCTGGACAGCCAATAGCAGAATGTTGTTCCCGAACTCTGCGAACGGGAACAGGACCTACATTTTACCCTCAAAGCAGTCTGAGACGAGTGGGGAGTGGTAGAGGAAAGTTGAATTTCTACTTTTCCTTTGTTGAGCCTCTGGCTAAGACCGCATTTAACAGTGAAACAAGGCCGTGCTTTATTCACCCAGTTAATCCTCTTTAGATCATTGCCTATGGGAGCAAGCACTGGTGTATTTCCAAGAAAAAAAAAACGCTGGAAATATCAATGTCTTGTGCAGCTTTGAAACACGTGTACGAATAAAGATAACACAGTAACACGAAAACATACTCATTTGTATTGCCCAAATACACTTTATCTGTTGATTGTAGATGTAATCGATGTGTTTTTATTTTGGAAAACCTTAAGCCCTGTATAAAGGTCTTTGTGACAATTTGGTTCTTCTGTACGATACCATTTCAAAATAAATAATCTCTCAACATTGTTTTGGTTTGTGTCAGTGTGTAAAGTGACATTAGACACGCTGAAAACCTTGTTGAAAAGGTTGCATTTATTGCATAACGTCAGTTTCCCAATGACACAGCTTTACTCGCATAACTTGCATAACTTATTTTTTTATTTTTTTTTTTTTACATAATTCACAATTTATCTGGAAACAGTGTAGATTAAGGATGTTACTCAATAGCACAGTGCGAGTAGCCCTCTTTTGAACCAAACATGAAGCCTTGAACTTTTGGCTGTAATTCCTGCATGCTGCATTCAGACTTCTCATGGGAGAACTAACTTCTCAGAGTCATTACAGTCAAAAGTAGTACCTGACTATTTGTTAATTAGCAAAGAACAACCACAAAGCTGGAAGTCGTCATGCCACAATGGAGACAGAAGTAATAAGATCTATATCTCGTCCAGCTTAGTCATCCAGACATGCTTTGAGGATTCATTTTTAAAGAAAAAAAAAAAAAACCCAGACTTTTCACGGAATGTCTGGAATCAAGTATTTCTTCGCTTTGAATTCCCTGGAGAGGGGGACATAATAAGACAGAGGTGACAGAGGAGTTTAGGAAGTTGAAGTTTTGGCTCTTTCTATCTCAGCGCCTGCTTGGCATAATGAATTTGCTCTGCATTTGCATGAATTTGCTCTAATATAGGAGCTCTTTCTCTCTGAGCGGGGACTGAGAAAACTGGCTCTTGGTTGGTGTATGGTGGTATAATGTCAGCATGCATGCCATGCTTTACTCGTGTCAGTTCCAGGGCTGCTGCAGGTAGTGGCTGAGTTATTATCTCCCCTCTTTATATTGCTTTGAGACTTGAAGAAAGGATGCTTATATAAAATTAGCATTTTATTATATATCCATCCCTTTTCTGTACTGGCGTCATCCAGTCTAGGGTTGCAGGGGCTGGAGACTATCCCAGCAAGCATTGGGTGAGGGGCAGGAAGAAACTCTGGACAATTTTCTAGTCTATCACAAGGCTAGACAAACACTTAGCTCTTTCCTCACACACACACACACACACACATACTCATCACCAATTTGGCAAGTTCAGTTTGCCTTACTTATGTAGTAACAATAATAATAACAATAATAATCATAATAATAATTATGATTATTATTATAAAAATGATGTGGTCATAATGTCAGAACGTTATTGGTTAGATGTCGTGTATGGTTGCTTAGTCATTTCCTCAGAGGTAGCTGTGAGCTGATATAGAGCTCTTAGCCTTTCTGCTCACAGCGCATTGTCAAAATAAATTCACTCGCTATGTTCATAGCGCTATGTTGTCAAGGGTTACCAATTCACTGGGGGGGGGGGGGGGGGGGGCTGTTGTCATCTCACTGTAGTCGGGGGAAATAAAACATTCTGTTAAAGTGTCCTAGGTAAAAAAAAAAAAATACAAAAACCGAAGGGGAGGCTGATTGTGATAGGTAATTGCAGAGAGTAATGTCTATTGGACAGTAAAAAAAAAAAAAAATGAAAGAGAGTCTATAGAAGTGAAATGTCACAAAGGTACTGGTTGACCTTAGGAAGCTTGTGTGGGTGGATGGGCAGAAGGGAGGGGCTGAGGGAGAAGTGCTAACGCTAACAGTAATTGGAATGGCTGGGTACAACAGCACACCAGTATTCTATGTGGGCCTTGAGACATTACGTGCTTTGTTTCTCCATTCAGTCAGCGGCTTTTTTAAACAGAAAATACCACTGGGTAAAACTTAACAAAAATACCTTCAACCTGGTATAATATCAGGTCTCCTTTGAGTGTCGATAGCTCATCAAACCCCCCCCCCCCCCCCCCCCAAGCACCCCCACGCAACCTGTGGATAAATCCAGTTCTGCTTTTTAAAAACTGCTGCGAAAAAGTCAATAGAGATTCAAAGCCAAGATGAAAGGCCTCGACCATGAAAGACCACACGCTGAGATTTACCGCCCCCTGGTGTTCACAACTTTAAAGTTCAAGGGAGATGGGAGAGAGAGGCAGCAAAGGGTATCTCCCACTTTCAAAAGCAAATATGACAAAATGGCTCTGTAGGCAGCGGCACTCTAGGGCTGGGTCAGAATACACTGAAACATCCTGAGTGTGGGGTGAAATTTATGTCCGGGGGGGACTTTATCACATTGAAATGCATTCAGGTCCACTGTCAGGCTATGTTCATTTTTACTGTAAAGCAGTAGTGTAGAGGTAACTGGAGGAGGTGGGCAAACTGTAACTCCAAAGCCCATATGTATTAATGGTTATAAGGTGAATATGTGGGTATTCTGTTTGAGGAGGTGGGCATACTGTAACTCCAAAGCCCATATGTATTAATGGTAATAAGGCTAATAGGTGAGTATACTGTCTGAGGAGGTGGGCATACTGTAACTCCAAAGCCCATATGTATTAATGGTAATAAGGCTATTAGGTGGGTATACTGTCTGAGGAGGTGGGCATACTGTAACTCCAAAGCCCATATGTATTAATGGTAATAAGGCTAATAGGTGAGTATACTGTCTGAGGAGGTGGGCATACTGTAACTCCAAAGCCCATATGTATTAATGGTAATAAGGCTAATAGGTGGGTATACTGTCTGAGGAGGTGGGCATACTGTAACTCCAAAGCGCATATGTATTAATGGTAATAAGGCTAATAGGTGAGTATACTGTCTGAGGAGGTGGGCATACTGTAACTCCAAAGCCCATATGTATTAATGGTAATAAGGCTAATAGGTGGGTATACTGTCTGAGGAGGTGGGCATACTGTAACTCCAAAGCCCATATGTATTAATGGTAATAAGGCTAATAGGTGGGTATGCTGTCTGAGGAGGTGGGCATACTGTAACTCCAAAGCCCATATGTATTAATGGTAATAAGGCTAATAGGTGAGTATACTGTCTGAGGAGGTGGGCATACTGTAACTCCAAAGCGCATATGTATTAATGGTAATAAGGCTCATAGGTGAGCATACTGTAACTCCAAAGCCCATATGTATTAATGGTAATAAGGCTAATAGGTGAGTATACTGTCTGAGGAGGTGGGCATACTGTAACTCCAAAGCCCATATGTATTAATGGTAATAAGGCTCATAGGTGAGCATACTGTAACTCCAAAGCCCATATGTACTAATGGTAATAAGGCTAATAGGTGGGTATACTGTCTGAGGAGGTGGGCATACTGTAACTCTAAAGCCTGTATGTAGTAATAGTAGTAAGAATTTTACACAGGTACAGTGTATATCTCCCGATGTTTAGATGGGTACACTATGCGTATATGTGCATATTCTTAGCCACACTGTACTGCACTAGTAAAGTTGGATTTTTCTGCTTTCTCCCAGTGTCAGAGCTTTGGGAGAGCTCATACAAAAACACAGTCTGTCAGCCATCGTTTCTTCTCACTCTGTACAGCACCTCTCAAGAAAAAGTACTTCTGAGCCACTTTGGGTTTCACTCCTAAATACATAACCGCACGCCTGTGTTGTCTGAGGGCACAAATCAAATAAAGCAATAGGGGAGAAAAGCCGAGAGCAAGGCAGTTCTCTTTTTTTGTTTTATAAAGGTTACTGAAGCTAGGATTCAGTCAGTGTTTGCCTTTAATTTATGACTGTTTGAACTGACTCTTAGTAAATCATATCTCATTTCTTTCTGTGTATTGCATTTTTTTCTGAGTCTGAGTGAATTGATGCATTTTTGCAGTGCAGTCAAACACTGGACCAAAAGCAGTGCCCAGATACACACAACAGAATATAAGCAAAATGGACCATATGTAGCATTAGCATAATGACTAGATGTCTATGGGAAGTTCAGTACTTCATGTAGCATGAGCATAATGACTAGCAGTTGATGGGAGGTTCAGGGAATGAAACCTAGCTCTATACAGACAGAAGAGCTTACATTCCCAGATTCAAAAATGTCACAGTATCCTGTCTGTCATAGTTTTCAGTCTGTAAACAAAGGCTGTTTTAAACCATAAAAAAATTTGTTTGTCGAAAATCATTTTCAAAACAAACTCAAATTTGTTCAATTTAGCATTCTCTTTGTTTCATAGCAGATAAAGTACTTTATAAGGCAGCACTGTTTTCTCTGAGGTTACTCAGATCCATGGTTCAGCTTCTGTTCTTTCATAGCTCACACTGCCAAATACTCTCTATCTGCATAACATTGATTACCAGCCGATGTTGTTTGGATAGCCAGATTGAAAGAATCTTTGATGTATGGAGAAAGCATAGAATTCATACTCATTGCTTTACTTTGCTGCTTTCATAAGCGACTGAAGCAGAGACAGAGAACATGTCGAGCAAATTGTATGTGACCTTTGCTTTTGGGTCGCATGTGCTTGTTTGGAGCAGAATGTTTTTTACTTATAGATTCAAAGGGGTACCAAACAGACACACAGACCAGAACTGCTTTTCAAATGGACTGAAAATACCCCTCCTCCAGGACTCTTCCATTTGTTAGATCCCGCACACATACACACACACACACACACACCCATATATACATATATATATATATATGCAGTGAATATATAAATATATATCTGTATATAATATTTATTGTTATATACACAAATGAACTGCACCAAGCAACAAACCGTAGATGAGGTTGGTCTTTTTACTCTGTACTCTTTTGCTATTTATCTGTTAAATATTATTGAATGTGGAGATCAAAGGTTCAAATCACCTTTATATAATATAAACATATTTGGGTGGATTACTATAGAAAATTTAATCAGTCCCTGATTACACCTGATGTGATAAAGATATTAAAAACAGTAAGATTATCTGGTCATGGTTGGATAAATTCAGGAGTATTTTTGCGCATGGCTGCACCTAAATCCTGAGACCAGTGCTCATTCTCCTTCTGATGTCGGCAGGTTGGGTTGCTATGCGAGATCAATGAGTCATCCAGACAAAATACTCTTTCACTAGGGCTGTAACGTCAATTTTCAAACGCCATTGTCAGACTGCGTGGATAAAAAAAAAACCCCTCACAATTAGTCAGGAGGGCCTCTCAATGAGATATGGTGCTTCTGCTCAGATTGTGCTCATTGGCTCCGCCCCCCTTTGATGTCATCACTCACCAGGTGTGCCAGTGGATCACCACTCCTTCAGTCCTGATGAAAATACCTTGCATACTTCCTCACGTTGGGGCACGCTCCTCTTCCCAACACACTCCGCCAACACCGCTACTCTGTGCAATGTATATGCCCCAAGAAGACAGGAGACACTCTGCTATTCTCCCCTGATTCTATGTTCAAAAACAAAATAAATCCAACTGTTCATTTTGGCTGCCGGACATGCGCGGGACGTAACACTTAAAAGACCCTCTCGACTCGCTGAAGCCTTTCTCAGCTGATACATCACATCCTGTAGCTTTGAAATGGTGTTTCACAATCATCTGTGTCCGAAAGCTGACATTGCAGTGAACGTACGAGTATTTTGGCTGATGTTCTCAGTTTTTAAATGAGGAGGTGTAACTTTTTCATCTAGTTCCATCAACTACTATGTCACCACTCCTTGCTTCTGTTTTTTTTTTTTGAACATTTCCTTCTTCAAGGAAACCGGGATAGTAAAACAGGTTGGAAAATGCCTTTACGTACGTTATCCAACAAACTGTAGCCCGTTTTTGCGCATTGCATCCTGGTTTCAGAAACCAGTAATTACTGCATCATCTGAGTCGATGTCTATGATCATGGATACCTTAGCTGTAGCTGCTGCTGGTGCCACTGGCAGGAGGGCACTTTTCGATTGGTGTGAAAGTGCCCTCCTGGGTGCCGCTACACATGAGAAAACCTGATGAAGTGTTACTTTATGTACGACAAAAATGTGAAAAAATGCCATCTACAGTACCCTTCCAGTGGAGAAATAGTGCTGATGTGCCCTCTATAGCTGGATTTATAATATATAAGTACAGCTGGAAATGTTGTAAAGTGCCCTCTAGACAGAAGATCTGCCCCGGCGCCCTCCTGGGTGCCCCTACGTACGGGAAAACATGAGGTGCCCTCCCCACAGCATGCAGGAGGTGCCCTTTTTCATCCCTGCTGCAGACGCACTGATTTTTCTATAATAAATTTCTTATCATTTTTTTTCATCCATTTCACGGGTTAGCGACTGCTTGCCTCGTACACTCTTTCTCCTGCAACAGAACCGCTAATTAATTCTCTCACGCCTGCAACCCGATTAGGGGAACATCTACCCCTCTGCGACACTTCCATGCTGATGGTTTAATTCAGCATATATAATGCTTAGCACTGAGCACTTACCCGTGACTGGTAGTGTAAGAGTGATCGTGAATTTACCGGAACCATGACTTACCCACTGCCATTGATTTCTGCATTTCCTTCTCCATTGGCTTAGTTTGATTGCTAGTTTTGTTTTTGCTTTCCCCCCCTGTGGCTGTCAGGGAAACATTTTTTTTTCCTGACCTTCTCCCTGGTGACATCAGAAAATAAGTGACTGGGTAAAGAAAGCAAAATATTGATTCCATTCTGATTTTGCAAAGTTTTTTGTGAATATTTTAGTCTTCTAAAGGGTAAAAAACAGGAGCTGATGTTGTGTAATTGATCCTTTTATCAGTAAATGTCCATAGACTGTAAAAGATCACTGTCATGTACACTGCGTGATATTATATTGTGCATTGCTTTCACAGTGTATGACTCCTGCAGGTATTGCTTGTTCAGTAAATAACCAAATTTTATTGTGATCTAGGCAATGTGCTGTAGCAGTGGAAAAAGGCCAACAGGATGCTAGGATATTATTGCATAAATGTACTGTCTATGAATCAAAGAAGGTTATATTAAAGCAACAACGCCTTACTAAGGTCAAACATCTAATAATGTGTGTTATTGTGGCCACTACACTATAAGGGAAGGTTTTTGCAAAAAAAAAAAAAAAACACAAAGAAGGGCAACTTGAACAGTTCCTGGTATGAAATGTATAATTTATGAGGAAATACTCAAGATGATTAATCTTTGCAAAAGGAGAAAAATGGTTGAGGTATATAAATTCATAAACGGGTGCAAAAAGTGAACAATTGTTGGGCTTGATACAATACTGCAAACTCTGCAGATTGCAAGTACATGGCATTTAGCTGTGCTGATTGGCCAGTTCTTTTTTTTTCTCATTCCTTGTTACAGCAAAGTCACTTTGAACAACAGCAGGAGTGGGAGCAGGCATGGTTAGGGAGCCTAGCCACTATGCACATGTTTCACCATCAAAGCTGTTATTGACTAGTGATGATGATATCCTCTGCAGGCTGGTGCACTCCAAAGCATGCTGGGTAATTTAACTAGTAAACGAACATGGTTGCGCTCATAAAAGCTGACTGTGGTTAACTAACCCAACACGCCAACAATATCACTGACACACACACCACCACAATGTTTTTTTTTTTTTTTAATGTCCTTATGTTCTCGTGCTTACATTCCAGAAAGAGAGAGGTTTTGAGACCAATACAAAATCAATGTGTTATTATTATTATTATGACAGTAACATCAGAGAATAGCCTCTCACCTGTCTTCTCTGTATCTTTTTCCATTACTCTGTATTGCTTGTATCCAGGTCTCGCATTTTCCCCCTCCCCCTACCATGTAATTAGCGAGCTGCTGAGGGGTTGCCCTTCCTCGCAGTGAAGGCTGAGTCAAGCCACCACCCACCAGCGACGTCAAGCGGGGTCACCACGATACTCTGTCAATGTACGGCACTGATGTGGAAAACCCCCCCCTCTGGAGGACCGCTGACTCCCCGCGCGGTCTCTTCACGTATGACGCCACAGCGCACCTGCTGAAAGCACCTGTCCGTTTGAGATGTGAGGAGGCGGCCACATCCACGGTGATAACAGCTGAATGTCCAACCGAGCGGTTTAAGCGCACCTTGTCAAGTCACGTTCCGTCATGGCCACAGCGCGATGAAGCAATACAATGGATTGTACATGTCAGTCTCCTGTATTGCGTGTCACGGGTTCACGCAGAGCAGATTAAGCACCCAGATGTGATGTCATTGCTGTCGGCTGTTATCCCTGCTCAATGTACTTAATGTTTAACCCTTTCGATCACAGGGGTCATCGGAGAAACACAGCCGCCTTAAAGCGAAAGAGCCTATGCCTTATCATAACAGCTGCATCGAAAGGTTAAGTCGCTGGTTACCGGCACTCATTAAAAACGAAAGACTGACGTTTTTCCGAGTCCAGCTGTAGTGTTAGGGTTCTTAGGCTAAACACGCAGGCTATTCGTATCTATTTTCAGGGCTGTAGCGTCATCAGACTATACTTGAAATCCTTTGCTATTTGAAAGTCAAACTGCATATTGTTCTGACTCATCAGTCTAGATTTATTTCATGTCCACCCTGAGCACTATTGTTCACTTGCTTTGTGCTCATAACTGCCACAGAAAGACTGACTCTCCATAAATACTAATACAACAAGGAACACATATTAAATTAAGCTATAACTGTAATCCATCGTAACAATGTGTGTAAGCCATATGAAATAAAAATTAAATAAAGATTGTAAGGACTGGTAAATGCATTTTTTAAATTATAAATCCAATAATAAAATGAATGTCTTCCTGTTTTTTATGATAAATTGCTGATGGATAACCGCTTTGGAAAGTAAATGTGGTCCCATGTATTTGTTCAAACTGTACTGAGATTGCCCAGGAATCCAGGCCAGAAGGAAAGATGAACTCTCTAGCCGGCACAGGTTCAGAGTCCTTTATTCTGTAGCTGCACCGGCAATCTGGGGCCCCAGAGAGCCTGCCTGCAGGAGCCTACCAGATGGCCTGAGGGTCCCCTCCTTATACGAGGGAGCATTCAGAATTAATCAATAGTTCATGTAACAGGTGATCGGTAGTCGTGATGACTTTGTCCTCCTTGAGCAGCTGACAGTCTCGTGCTCGAAGATCTTGTTTCTTCAGCTTGTTTTTTTTCCACCTTTGGTTTGATTGTCCTTTTGTTCTCAGTCGTCTTTCCTGTGTTGCGCCACAGCACACCCATGAACTAAATCTGCTGGTTCTAATTAGATTGCAGCCCAGGCAGGAGGACTAATTAGTTCACTCAGCTGGTTTAGCACATGGGGAGAAACACATTCTCTGCAGTGCTTTCTGTTTAACGAAGCTGGGCTTTTTCCACCACCTCTAATGCGGCTCGATTGCAATTGCTGAAATATCACATTTTTTATTTATTGTGTAATCTAAAAAGGCAAATTATTGGAATTAATAACATCATTAACAAATTATTCTTAACAACAACAAAACAACTATCATGATAATAATGTTTAATTATGTGTTTACAGTGATGGTCCCTTATTGTAATAATAATAATAATAATAATAATAATAATGCCCTAATTCCCTGGGATGTGGCTGGTGGCATGGGCTGTAGTGTTGGTCCCTTACTGTGCTGCAGGGAGAGAGATGTATCTGCAGTAGGACTCTTACCTCCAATCACTCAACAAAATGGAAAAACGTAGACAAGCCGACAGAGGAAGTGAAAGGGTGGGGTGACAGGTTCACACCCATAACTAGTGGCTCCACGGCGCCCTCTTCTTCTCAAACTCCCACCTGTCAGAGCCTGAGTAATGACCCTCTAAGAACGTCCAAGTTTCCATTACTCAGCCCTGATAAAGCAATCTCAGGCTTTGGTAAGAGAGGCTTCTGCCTTTTCTCATTGGTTTTTTTTTTTTTAAACCTCTTCCTGTCTGACGGAAAGTCTAGGCATTTTGCATGAGGCCAGAAATCACATTCGGTGACTTTGCAGTCAAACTCATCACTGCAGGTGTGGATAAACTTGGTGGATTTGTTGAAGACATGAAGGCTGGCGGATGAATTGGCTGGCGTTCGCTACTCAAAGTTTGAGCCACACCAGGGGTGTTGAACTCTGTCGAGGTGTCGAGGGCTGCGGCGTCTGAGGGTTTCTGAGGTTTCCTTTCAATCAGCAGCCAGGTCAGACTCCAGGTGTGTAGACCTTTAAGACAGTCAGTGACTCAAATTAATCAATTAAATCCTGAAACACACCAAAAACCTGGGGTAAATTCTGCCCTGCCAGCATGACCTTCCAGCCATGGCTGATAACCCCTCTCATGGCAAGGTGCTGAAGCTGAGCAGCCATGCCACCCAGAACTTTTCTCATGGCAAACGGCTGAAGCTGAGCTCGCATGGGTTTTTGTTCGCACTTGGATGGAAGACCTGCTGGTAAATCGAAGCTGCTGCTGGAAAAGATGCAGTTGGGCCAGAAGGGGGCGCTGTTCAGCCTGTGACAAACAGATATCCAATGGGGTCATTTTGCTGCAAAGAGTGGAATCCTTCGGATGAGGTGTTCTGACTTACTGTATTCGTTAAAGATCCTATGGCAGTTTTGAGGCAGATAACCCTGGTGTCCTGGTAAAAGTCCTTTACATCTGGCCATCTAACCATCTACTATGTCTGACAGGCTTCATGATTTTTTGAATTCCTTCCTCACTTTAATATCTCCAAAGAAGAAAAGGACCAAGTCCTCAGTTCACCCAGCTGTCAAAATAAATGTCACCTCTTCAAGGTTTTTCACACCCTTGGCGTTCACACAGATTAGTTTTTCTTTGTTTCCGTCCACTGTATCCTGTTATGTTTCTGTAATTAACCAGTGTTTGCTGGCCCAAGTCCTTCTTCTCTTTCTCCCTGTCTGCCTTATTTAAGAGGATCCACCTGCAGAAACTTCCTGGATTTACTCTCAGTCAAAAACATGAAGGTCTGGACAGTGATGTAACAGGATGTGGAAGTGTTTTCCCACTGGTCCACAAAGCACCATAAAAATACAGATGGGCTGGATGACAACAAAGGAGCCGGTTTCCAAGCTAATTATAGATATAGACAGTAATATGAACAAAATCAAATCATTAATGTGGAAGTAGTGTGGTACAATGGTTAGGAAGCTTGCTTTACACCTTCTGAAAGGTTTTGGGTTTAGTTTCAAGCATTTTCACCTTCAGGAAAGTACTTAAAGTAAATTGCTTTAGTAGATATCCTGGTGAATAAATGGATAGTGTATGAGCTGCTAAGAAGACAAGAGTGTCTGATTAATGATTATCATGTA
Organism: Albula glossodonta; assembly: GCA_019788955.1. Classification (NCBI taxonomy): domain Eukaryota; kingdom Metazoa; phylum Chordata; class Actinopteri; order Albuliformes; family Albulidae; genus Albula; species Albula glossodonta. The sequence continues at coordinate 544,491 of JAFBMS010000192.1, forward strand.
AAACCTCTCACAGTATTGCCAAAGTAATTCTTAAATTAACACATAACTTTTCAGTAGTCGAAATGTTTTGGAAACTATTCAAGATGCAGAATTAGCATAGCATTTTTTCAGGTCAGTAAGAAATGGACTTCCACTTCCTGTTATGCAACTGTCGAAAGCTTCATATTTCAAAGCTACATTTTGTTTGAGGAAATACTCATAAAGCAAAATCAGAGTGTGGAGATGTGGGAGTTTACAGAGCTAGTTGGGACAAACATCACACCTTATCGCTCGGTAACTTCAGGACCCGGACAGCCATGCCACATAGGTACATCACAGGCCGTGGGAATACGTTTGAGGAGGAAGTCAGAAAATGTACTTTTATGGTCAAAACACACTTTCAATCACATGTCAATTCCGCAAATTGGATCTTTGATCATTTAGTAATTTTTAAACTACATGATTTGATATATCAGTTGAAAAACCATGTGTCTCAACTGGGTCTCTAATAATCAAGCAGTTGCCGTTTAGGGAGATAAATAGCGGATTGGTGCAGCCCAATGACCCTGAGTTGAAACCAGTAAGTCAGTTCGGCTGCCGGGGCTCTCGATCGATCCTTCAACTGCGCATAGAATTTTCTAGCGACTCTGATGCAAACGGCTGTTTGAAAAGACTGGCATCATATTCCTGGCATCATGGTCATAAACCTTTATTTGCTGATCATTTTGTTTGCACACAAAGTCACATTAACTACTGTTGTTTTTCAAGATGTTGATGACACAGTGCCATAGCGGATATGAAAAAGCCAGGCATGGTAGATAATGAAATGATGCGCACATAACTATTCTCCAAATGTTCACTAAAATTATTATTATTGTGGAAGCCTCTTGTCCCCCTGAGCTTGCGTTGAATGCAGCTGTTAATTTTAAACTTACCGTAGTCAGTTTTCAGTTGATCAACACACTCCTCTTTCATTGCTTGGTCACACACTAGGAATACCTACATCTAAACCGCTGAAAGCAGACAAACTGGCTCCATTTTGCCCTTCTGCGACAAAAACAGAGGCATTTTCTGCAGCTCTGTCATAAAAACTTCCACAAAAGAATTACTTTGTCTGTCATCACGCAAAAGCAAACGCGATATGTGTAGACCGCTCTGGTTTACATTTAGCTTAAAGTTCAGAAATTGCACCCAGCAGGCAAACTCAATATCTTGTATTTTCCTTTCAATCCTCTTTGAAGTGATCTATATTTTAATCTCTTTTTGCTGCTTTCAAAATGTTTTAACCTTTTTTTTCTCTACAAATGTTAAGCTCAGATCATCAGCCTGTAAAAAACACACCAAAACATTATGAACAGGGAACATCAGCACTGTACCGAACTGCAAATGTGCTTGGAAGTGGGTTTGAATATATAGACATGTTCCCTGCTATACCCTCCCAGTTTCGCAGGTCAGTTTTGCCACTTTGTTTTATTTGGATTCTACACACCTTGTCCTTAAAAATGACATGAATACCAATTATACACATTGTAAACAAGGTCCATAGTGAGGACTCAAAAATGTTAACCATCCCTACACCTTGTAAATAAGGTCAAGGACGTTTTCTACGACGTGTTTTACAAGGTGCAGAAGTCCTATTAATTTTCCTGGTCCCGTCTCATATATGTTAATTAGCACATATACGTGAATATATACGTGAACAAATGGTAATGGGACTCAAATGGAATTTACCTGTCATATGAACCACGGGAAAATGTTTCTCAACTGGGCTATCTGCTGTAGTGGAAGTGTCCAAAATGACTGATGTACAGTCGCTGGTTACCGTTTAAAAAGCTGCAGTTGCGGAAACCCCACGGTAGAGGGCGAAACCCACATCTCTGACGAAACAAGAAAGGGGCTGGCTGAAACCTGTTTGGAGACTGCCAATCGCAGCTTGAGTTCATGCTCTCAGCGTTACATTCAGAAGAAGGGCTGCAGCTATTCGATTCTCAGAGGGATCCAGTTGACAGTGCACTGTTCTGCCTCATGCAATTTTAGGGGTATCTGAGTGAAAGAGACGTGATTGGAACCACAGTCGGAACGCTGTCCACAGGAGAGCGTTCTTAACGAGGGAAAACATATTATTTTCATTTAACGGTATTTGAAGACACGGCCGCACAAAGTACATAGTCACATTCACCTCGTAGCTATCCTTTTTTTTGCGCGGCTCTTTCTTGAAAATCAAACCTGTCCTCACCTGCCTGGGTCCTTCTTCCTCGCTCTGTATCTTGGAGTAGCCCCTACTGGCTTCACTGACCACTGAAACTGCATCGGTCCGAACGGAAAGCAGGATTCGTCGACGTCATTTTTAGAAGGATTATTGTTGTTTGTAACTCGCTAGCTACAACTGTATCAGATAAGAGGTTACTTGTCTCCAGCAAGCTTGTAGAGGAGTTTTTTTTTTTCAATCGATTCATATCGTTGGACCTACAAAAAAAGAAGACGCCAAGACCGCGTTAAGAATTCACCCCCCCCCCCCCCAAACCCTCAATTTACAACCCAAATTGGGCAAATACAAGTTTCGTCTGCTGAGAGAAAAGGAGACCATAAAAATGCCACTCGCACAACTTGCAGACCCCTGGCCTAAGATGGAGCTGGTCCAACTGGAGACCGAGGTAAGACAGTCACGGTCGACCGGTTGTGACGGTGGTCTTGGCACCGCTCACATAACAAACCGAGGTTGTCTTATCGTGCCCTTGAGTACACGCGCTTCTCTTTCAGATTTGGGGAAACTCTGTATCTGGGGAGGGGGTTACAGGTGCACGTGGGAAACTGGGGTAGGGATATGCACTCAACTGTCTCAAAGCCGGTGCGCTGTCATCAAAATAATGTGGCTCCTAAGTCAAGAGGGTTTCTTGTCTGATGGCGCCAGAGGGTCGTTACTTTTACTTAAAACAAGTGGCCCAGGACAGCCCACACTGGACGAGTCAATAGTCGGGAGGGATAGGCTATAGAGCGTCTCATTTATTGGGAGGTGAAGTGATTAATGTAACGTTAATCAGTGTAACATAATACTTAAAAACATAATGTGTATCAAGTAGATCGTGCATGGTAGCTGTGGCTGCATTATCTACTTAAGATGTTGAGCGAATGTGTGATAATTACAACGGAAATGATCCTTGCTGCGTATGCCTGCGACCCGTTTGCTCGCTGTGGGTTAAATTACGAGCATTTCTGCCCTCCGGATGACGTAATGCATTGTGTGAGTCTCGTTTGGCATGGCACTTGGAATTTTTACCTGTGCGGACTGGCAGAGCTCAGTTGCGAGGGAAATTTGCAGTTTGACAGACGCTTATAGTTTGGTCTCTATGTTAACGGGCGTTTGCTCTTCTGTCTTACCTCCTAATCAGTGCGTAAGTAGGAGGTTTCGTTTGCTCTTTAATGTCCTGTCATACTCAGCTCAGGAAGCCGTAGGTCTCCCGTCCAACAGTCCCGGATAGTTGCTCTGTGCAAACTGCCTACATTGGTGTTACTCACTCGAGAGGGGATCTTAAGTTTGGCTTTATTATTGCTAAAATTCAGGATTCTAATCTGGTGTTTGTATTGATCTGTGTCACCCCTCCATTCATCCATTCATGCCCATTCATCCTCAAGAAGCGCCCTTCTCAGTGAAACCAGAGCAGCAGGTGGCTGTGTGTATATGTCATTATCGCATCACCGTGGTTACCCAACTCAACCCCCCCCCCCCCCCCCCCCCCAGCATGACATGGTTCGTCATGGTTACCCAACTCTTTCCCCCTTGAGCTCCTACACCCACACAGACCAGCCCTGCGGAAGGCTTTGACTTCCAAGGTTGTCATATCGTTGAGCACTCCAGGTGTATCCATGCTAAAGTCCAACTGCAGAGAGAGCGTAACCCTCACAGACAGTACCAGACCTGCAATACGCTCTGACAAAAACGCACATATGTGTGCATGCATGCACGCACATACACACTCATGGACACAGACACCTGCAGTCAACACACTCCAACACACACTTGCTTTCTCTCACACATATACTTTATCACACTTGCGTGCACACATGCACCCTCAGACCCTCTGTCTGCAGTCGGGAGGGATAGGCTGCACAGCATCTCATTTGTTGGGAGGTGAAGTGGTTAATGTTACATTAGTCAGTGTAACATAATACTTCGAAAAAAAGAATGTGCATCAAGTAGATTGTGCATGCCGGCTGCATTATCTACATCAGATTTTGAGTGAATGTGTGATAATTACAACGGAAATATACTTTATCACACTTATGTGCGCACACACACACACACACACTCTCAGACCCTCTGTCTCACATGCACACAGACACACGCTGCCTTGCTTGCACACTCATCCACACACATTCTCTCTTGTCCACATACACATGTGTTGCCTCTCTCTCTCTCTCTCACACACACACACACTCTCTCAGACCCTCTGTCTCACATGCACACAGACACACGCTGCCTTGCTTTCACACTCATCTGCACACATTCTCTCTTATCCACATACACATGTGTTGCCTCTCTCTCTCACACACACACACACAGTAACCCAAACACAGGCATTGGTTGACTCTGTTTACTGTCTCGCAGCAGAAATGAGGGCTGACAGTATCCCGAGGTGCCTTGCAGTGGACCCTTGTTTTTCCAAAGTCTAATGCATAATCAGTCATGGCTCAGATGCCTTTTCTCCAATAGTAACTTATTCTTCACCATGATCTTATTTATCTTTGCCTTTTTCATCTTTAAAATGTCATTGTAAAATATTTCCATTTTAAATTACCTTAGTACTTTATTCATCTAACTGGTGTAAGTTGTTTTTTTTTTCTTTTCCAGGAATGCTGTTGTTGTGTTTCTTTTACCATGCACTCATTTCCCATCAGCTAATTTCAAATGCAAATTTATGCAAATATTAGTCATGAACTAGGTAAAGCTAAACCATTAGCCGTTGGAAAGGTGTGCCAAGCTAACTGCTAGTTTCCAGGCTGGTAGTTTTGGCCGTCCATGTTTCTGGCTGGTCTGCTAACGTCAGGCTCAAACAGCTGTCAGCAACAGGTCGTTCGTCTGGCCCTACCGCCCAAGAGCTCGGCGGTAACTCTGTGTGGCTGTCTTACATGGGCAAAGGCAGTGCAATTAATGAAACTGAAGGCTCATGGCTTAAGGGAAGCATGTTTGGCATATATGGGTGCATTTCTGCCTCTTTGGAAAAACAAAGGCTTTTGGGACCAATTATCTCTGTCAGAAGCCTATCTGGTTTTTGTTCTATGGATCAGAGCCTTTTTTTTTTGCTCCTCCCAGACTCCAATTTATAGATGTATGCTACCTTGTTTTATACACTTGATTTGAATTTGAATAATTTTTACTGCAAATAATTTAGTAGGTTCAGTGTGTGTTTTTTTTTTTTTTTTTGAAGTGTGAATTTATTTTGGGCAAAACATATTAAAAAAAAAAAAAAACTTGCAGGTGCAATTGATATTATGGAAGATTATGGTTGTAATGAGCAAGCATGAATGCAAATGCACACACTCACACCCACACACATACACACACACATACACACACACACATTGTTAATATGGGCAGGTATGCATGCACATGCACACTTACATAGAGTGTTAATATACACAGGGTTGCATGCACACTCACTCTTACATAAACACAGTGCTAAAACACATATAGATATGCATTCACATGCACATGTAAATGCAGTGTTAACACACTCAAGCATGCACTCGTATGCACACACACTTTCTGCTGTGCAAGCCTGTGGTCATTCTCGCACAGTTTGCAGCAAGGAAATGAAGCTCAAAACTCCGTGGTGATGGCAAGGAGCCACATGCATGCCTGGCAAAGCCTCGAACCTGAGGGATTCTTTAAGCCGCTCACTCGCTCACCATTTCACTCAGTCACTGATTCACGCACTCGTTTATTCCTCACTTACTTGGACAATCAGGATGGACCTGATGTGGCATTCCGCTTGTCCCACTGTTAAGCAGGTGGCGAAGGAGGAGTAAACCCTTTAAATGGAGGATAAACTGTTGGCCAGTGTTAAAACATCTGATCCAAGTGTCAGTAACACTGAACAGAGAGTTCTCTCTCCGAGTCCTTTGCTGTTTTGTGGGTTTGTCTTTGTTTCGACTTTCGCCAACAGATCCAAACTTGCTTGTATGCTCAGTCGCACTCTTTCTCTCTTAGTCAGTCAGTCAGTCAGTCACTCAGTCACTCAGTCACTTACTCATGCACGCATTCCTCCATTCCAACCTCCACCAGCTCCATCCTAACCCTTAGTATCTCCCTCCTCTCCCCCCCCCCCCCCCCCCAGGTGACTTTTTTGTCACCTGTGTTTTTAATCCAATCACAGTTTCCTCTTCTACACTCAACCGCACCCTCTTTTAATTTTGCCTGCCTCTTTATCCAATCACAGTTTCCTCTTCTCCACCCAGCCCCACCCTCTCTCATGCCACTTACCTCTTCCTCCAATCACAGTTCCCCTTTTCCCACAAAGCCACACCCACTCTGCTCTCACCTGTCTCCTCCTCCAATCACAGTCACCTGCCCTCCCTGGTTCTCTGGCCATGCTCCCGTCTGCAGACTTTTCCATGAACCCCATGTTCTTAAAGCAGACTGACAGCTGCAGAGAGATGTTCCACTTCTCACTTTGATCTGGAATTACTTTGTCATTTCCCACTGACGTGACAACAAGAAACACCACCCAAAAAAAATGCCAGAAGAATGATGATACTGGAGTTTGTTTTGGTTTTATATTTAGAATAATCTTAACAAAAAAAAAAAAGCTGTCTCAAATGTCCTTCCGAAAGTCGGCTTTGATTCCAAATGTGTACTTTAGAACGTGGGGCTCTGAGAGCTGAAAAACCCAAGGCAAACTTGCGACAGAGTGACGCGCGCAGAAGAAGATTTCAGGACATTTATATCAAAGAGAATCTATCATGGGGGGGGGGGATTAGCGATGGGGTTTGCAGTGCTCTGCTGGGGCATGTTCTTCTGAATCACTGATCCAGGAACTACACTATCCGAGAAGGAACACATGCACACTCGCACACATAACACAAACTAATGGGAATGTGATTTCATGCTTCTGGGTGTGGCCTAAGGAGCCAGGACTGGAGGGCAGGGAGGGGGTCAGGGCATGTAGTAACCAAAAAGAAAAGTCTCAAGAACAAGGAGGAGTTGGCACTGGTAGCCCAGCGAATCACAATGCTTCATGGAGAAGGTTAGCATGGAGGCACAGGCAGTGTAGCGATGGTAGCTGACAGACGGACCAGCATGGGTGAGTCAACAGTGGCCCGGGCTGGGCTGGGCCGGGCTGGGCTAGGCTAGGCTAGGCTAGGCTAGGCTAGTTTGGCACCGCCCAGCCTCCAGGCTCCATGTTACCCTGTGCATACACTGGGATCAACCTAGACAACTCATTGCTGGAAGGCCATTCATTTTCAACTTGATGGTGATTTGGACGATGTGACAGCTGAGGGCTGGCTGGTGACACGCCCGACCTGAGAAATGCAAAACTTTTTGTGTCGTCTCACCAGGTCACAGCCAATCACATTCAAGTGTTTTGCTTCCTTTCTGCACCGAAAAGCAATGAAGCCTAGTTCCATTTCACACAGAACATGTCTTCGGTCTCCAGCATTGGTAGCTCACAGTAGCATGAAGTCCTCTCAATTCGTGATTCGTGGCTGATGGGGACGGTAGTGCTCGCTCAAAACTATTTCTACCAACTCTTCTGCCTCCAGAATAGTAATGTTTGGGCTATTATAGTAGAGCATAATTAGAGGCATTATCTGGTGTATGCATATCTACAGAAAGCAAACAGTTTGCAGTGAAATACTTTTCTTAATTTTAATTGTAATGTACCAACAAACAAGAGATTTAGTGACCAAATCATGTGTGCAACGATGAATTATTTATTGAACACTCGCACTTGTGGTGCCTGCCCACAAGCAATTTGCACAGGGAAAACAAAGTGTTTGCACAGCTTCATGTTGAAGTTGCTTTGAGCGTAGACAAAACTGTTAGTCCCTGCCCCCACCCCCAGTCTGCTCCCTTCCCTGTATTAGCCGTTTACACCGATGCGGGTTCACTAGAGTACACAATTTACATTGAACTGCAGCAGACGTTCCTCTTATGCAGAGCCTGAAGGACTTGCATAACTAACATTTTTGTACATGCAGTCCATTTATACAGCTGGGTGTTTAACTGAAGCACAGCGGGTCAAGTGCCCCGCAGTGCGGTGGCAGCTCAGAAATCCACCTGGAAACATGTGACATCAGACCCCACCCCCCAGCCTTTATGAGCCCAGATTCCCACTGCTTATACGACACTGCTACAGCAAAATGTTTCATGCAGTGATAGACAAATGGTGTTCAGCTGTAATTCTTGACCTTAAAATCCAAAAAGACTCATCCTGACGTCAGTGAAAGTAATGAGCATTTTATTTATTTTTTTTTTGTCAGGGAGAGCTGAGTTTTCGGTTTCCCTCTAAAGCGATCTCCCATGTGCCGTGATCTATTAATGCACATGAATTACAGCGTGACCTGTCTATACTGTTGCTCAGTTTCTCTGACAACGGAAGGGAGTTACTTCTCCAAAAACAAAAAGCTGGGTAACAGCCTGCCTCACCACTGTCTGCCTTTTTAAATTTAGCTGGAATGGGCTTTTGTCTTTGCGCTTTAATGTAGCTAAGATGTAAGATCTTTGGCAGGGCTAATTAAATAAGGGCCCCACCCTCACCTTGACATTGACTACCCCCACCATACCCCCCACACCCCTCCACCGCCAGTCCCCATCCAAACTAATGCAGTGCTCCCAGGCCTCTTTCCATTCTCCTCTGCTGAGCTAGCGGTTAAAATGCCTGGAGGGCAAATCCCTCAAGAATTAAAGGAAATAACGATTCCTGAAACCGAGCTGCCATCTCTAACCTGCAGCCCTTTTCTTTTTAAGACAAGAGGTTTTGCCTTATTGAGGCTGTTGTAGAGTTGGCTCTCAGTCAGTAACGCATTGACTGTGTCAGATGTAGGTTTTTTGGCTGCCGTGTGTGAAGGCATGTGTGTGGACCAGGTGGCCTCCTGTGCTGAGCTCCTGTGGGGGCCATAAGAAATGTGACTCTGTGGACCTGGATGAACGGAAATAACAGCCCAATGAGAAGCCCGACAGCAGCTTTTACCCCCGATTAGTGTTTCAAACACTCACTGAAAAAGCCTTATGGAGTGTGAGTGCGTGTGTGCGTGCGCATGTTTGTGTGTGTGTGTGTGCGTGCCCATGTTTGTGTGTGTGTGTGTGTGTGTGTGTGTGTGTGTGTGTGTGTGTGTGTGTGTGTGTGTGTGCGCGTGTGTGCGTGTGTGCGTGCGTGCGTGTGTGTGTGTGTGTGTGTGTGTGTGTGTGTGTGTGTGTGTGTGTGTGTGTGTGTGTGTGTGTGTGTGTGTGTGTGTGTGTGTGTGTGTGTGTGTGTGTGTGTGTGTGTGTGTGTGTGTGTGTGTGTGTGTGTGTGTGTGTGTGTGTGTGTGTGTGTGTGTGTGTGTGTGTGTTTGTGTGTGTGTGTGTGTGTGTGTGTGTGTGTGTGTATGTTATGTGTGTGTGTGTGTGTGTGTGTGTGTGTGTGTGTGTGTGTGTGTGTGTGTGTGTGTGTGTGTGTGTGTGTGTGTGTTTGTTTGGTGCTACTCATAGGCGGTATATTTCTCTTTGTGCGTTTGGTTATAGATTGAGGCTGAATGTAGGCAGTTTCAGCCGGAAGTAAGAAAAGACATGAGAGGAACAGTTGATTTTTTTTCTGTTTTCTTTAAACAGACATGGAGAGAGTCTTTGGCTGTCATTCATTGGTTTTTCAGTGTTAACTTATTTAAGATCGCACAAATCACTGGACTAATTTAGTAATTAAAATCCACCTCCAGCTGGACTTCTCTGCTTTCAGCAGAAAATAAAAACTACTCTTACAATGAAATTAGAGTGAGGCAGGACTGAAGTAGAAAAGTTACGCCCCCTCATTCGCTCAGAAACTTTGCTAACAAGACAGAAAAGTTGCATTTGTAATGTGTGAAACAATATATCTGGGTGCATGGGAAACCATTTTAGGGGGACAACAGAAATTCAGCTTTCATATTAGTCCAATTCGTAATATTGTCGCTGACAAATCAGTTTTCAAGGTAGACAATTCTGCAGCGCCATTTAAAAACAATTGAAAAAACGATTTAAAAAAAACATTTTAGGATGCAATATGCAACTAAAGAGGGCAGAAAGTGTCCAGGATCTTATTTAAAGGGGTATTTCACTTTCGTAGCACCTTAAGCTCCATAACCTCCTTACCATGGTGTGTCTTCATGTAAAGTAACTGTGTACCTCAAGGTGTTACCAAAGTGAATCGCCCCTTTGAGGAATGAAGGTGGGATAGTATTCCGAGATGGTCTGTGATGCCCTATGCCCACTTGCACTGGGGGAGGTGAGAGAGGAGAGCAGTGTGAACAGGTACAAAGTTATGTATTTTGGCAGTGTGAACAGGTACACAGTTATGGATTTTGGCAGTGTGAACAGGTACACAGTTATGGATTTTGGCAGTGTGAAGAGGTACACAGTTATGGATTTTGTCAGTGTGAATTCCAGTGCACAGTTATGGTTTTTGGCAGTGTAAATTCCAGTGCACAGTTATGGATTTTGTCAGTGTGAATTCCAGTGCACAGTTATGGATTTTGTCAGTGTGAATTCCAGTACACAGTTATGGATTTTGTCAGTGTGAATTCCAGTGCACAGTTATGGATTTTGTCAGTGTAAATTCCAGTACACAGTTATGGTTTTTGGCAGTGTGAATTCCAGTACACAGTTATGGATTTTGGCAGTGTAAATTCCAGTGCACAGTTATGGTTTTTGGCTGTGTGAACTCCTGTATGCAGTTGGGGTTTTTGGCTGTGCAAACACCATTACGCAGCTAGGGTTTTTGGCAGTGTAGAGGCCATTTCATGGTTGCAGTAAATGGCAGTGTGAATGTGGTTACATGATTCGGGTTCTTGGTGGTGTGGACTCCATTACGTGGTGAGGGTTTTGGCAGAGAGGACTCCAGTATGCGGTTAGGGTTTTGGCAGTGTGAACACAGTTTTGCAGTTGCTGAGTTGTGAAATGTTTGCAGAGGCCTCAAGTGCCTCTTTGGGCCGCCTATTCAGGCTTTGATATATTCAGCTTCTGACGCTTTGATTAGCTCCGCCCTGACTGCTCCCCTCTGTTTGCTCTCTTTACAGAACGGGCAGAGCACGGCGGAGGATGGAGTCACACCCTCTGTCAAGGTAAGACATCTCACACACACACACACACACACACAGCAGCCCAGGCTGCCCCGCCCCCTACTCCCCACCCCTCGGGCATTTCTCCCAGAAAAATGAGTGTTCTCAGCTTTACTCTGGCATTCTCTGAGAGGCCAAACTTGGCGGGAACGCTGGGAGACAGCGGCATTGTTCTCCAGCATTCCATGGAACTGTCACAATATTGCTTCCCTGTTCCACAAGCTCCTTAAAAAACATGGCTGCTCACATACTCGTAGGAGAAACCGCAAAGTGCACACACATTGACCGGGGTCTTTTCTGTGTCCATTCTGTCAGCTGTGGTGGAACACACCAGAATGGCGTAGGGAAACTACCCTCCAGAGAAGGTTCTAAGGGGGGAACCAGGGGAAGGTCATCAGTCAAGGTGCACTACAACGGGAGCAGTACCACTGGGGGAAAAACCCCCAACCTGCGCTAGAAAAATGCGTGAGATGTGAACGGTGGTGGTAACTTTTGGTGCAGTTAAAACATGATAATAATTGCACTTTTTGTCATTAGTTTTCGCTTTCATCATCTGGATGCTGTGTGCTGTTAAGCCAGACCTGTGTGGAATGAAGGAGCCACCATGTTAATTAAGACTCAACTCAAGCCCTTTCACTTTGATAAGGTGCTCTCTTGGTGGTCAACATGAATGACGCAGCAGTTCAGGTGCATTAAAAGCATTTTAGCCCTTCTATTAGGGTGAGTGCTTTTGGCTGCAGCAAATCTCACATGGTGTTTCCTGTCAATGTTGTTCTCAGTCATTAAGATTTAACTTCAAGGGTATTTGATAAGGATTTTGGTGCATGCAGCAAACCTAAATACCAAGAGCTAGGCTGGTAAATGAGGTTTCTTTATGAGTTTCACACCCAGTCCATGTGACAGCAGGTTTGGAAAAGTGCCATCAGTAATGGCAGTGGGTGTGTAAACCTCTGTGGTGTGTGTGTGTGTATGTTTGTGTTTGTGTGTGTGTGTGTTTATGGGACTTGTTCTTTGACTTCTGCTGAATCAGGGAAAAATACAGTTATGGTTATGCAGTTCTGTTTTTTTAGGCTGCTCCCACATCATACTATTCATGTTTTTGAACAAACATATTTAAAACGTATGCTTCCGTGAAGTGATATTTCACTCCTACATTTAGAATTGTTGATGTTAGGTGGAAGACAAAAATGTCTTCCACAGATTTCCAATGACAGCTTCCCCAGTGCTGGCAACACGTCAGACTGTCAACAGTGTCTCCAGCATGTGGACCGTTTTTTCCCTCTAAGCTTATTTTTATCCTGTGTTTTTATCCTGTTTCCTTGATTAGATATCCTATCACCAAAGTATATTTAGGATATGAATCCTGTTTGTTTTTCTGTAGTTGTTGTTGTTGTTGTTGTTGTTGCTCTGCAGAACTCATTTTCCCAGCATCCTCTCTGATGAGATGGACCTTGACACCCTGTGCAGCATTAGTGCACCTGAGGCGCCATGTATCCCTGCGGTTGAAGTGATCGGTATTGGCAAGCCCTCTGGGAACATGTATAGGGTGTTTGTTTACAGGCAGCCATGGCAACTGGGCTGTACGAGTCAGACTGGGGGGAGGTTTGGGGGGGTTGGAATGGGGGGGTGGGGGTTGCAGGCTCTGAGAGGGGTTGGAGCTGGAAGAGGGAGTTAAGTGTTCTGGGAGGCACGGGAGGGGGGGGGGGGGGTTGGGATGTGGGGGGGGGGGGCGTGGTGGTTCTGGTTATTTTGAAGGATTGACATGGAATCTGAACAATGCAAACATTATTGAGCTATGCTCAGCGTTTGTGAGGGGGTGTCGCGGGGGAGGGATGAGGCTCACTCACCACAAGGGCAGTGAAAATATGCGCTCTGTTATTGCCTGGCTTTTGAAGGTAATCTCCACCTGTTAGTTTTTGCTTTTGGGATTGGCTTCGTCCTCCTGCCCCGCCGTTCATTTCCGAGCGAGCCCGCAGCTTCCTTGTTTATCCCAAGGGCAGGAACGGGAAACTGTTTCCGTTTTCGCCAGGGAAAACTGTTCGCTGTGATCAACCTGGTTGTGTAACAATGACGGGGCTGTGATTGACCTCTGCAGTTGTTCTTTTTGTTATTGTAATAGCTTTGTTGTAGTCAGTACACACACACAGACAGTCTGTATTCTGATTATAAACATAAATTATTCTTGAACCAACATCCTCATGTGTGCAGTAGCAGAAATAGGAGTGTAATTTTATTTGTAGTAGAGTATTTGTAGTTTTAGTAGGGTACTTGTAGCAGTGGTAGTACTGGAGTATTTGTAGCAGTAGCAGAGTATGTGTAGCAGTAGTAGTGGTAGCAGTGGGAGAGAGTATTTGTAGTCGTAGTAGTCATAGTAGTGGAGTATTTGTAGCAGTAGTAGAGAACTTGTAGCAGTCGTGGAGTATTTGTAGCAGTTGTCGTGGTAGCAGTTGGAGAGAGCCTTTGTAGTAGTAGTAGTACAGTTTTTTTTTTTTTTTTGTATAGCTGAAGTAGAGTATTTGTAGTCGTAGTAGTGGTAGCAGCAGTGGGAGAGAGTATTTGTAGCAGTAGTGGTAGCAGCAGTGGGAGAGAGTATTTGTAGCAGTAGTGGTAGCAGCAGTGGGAGAGAGTATTTGTAGTAGTAGTGGTAGCAGCAGTGGGAGAGAGTATTTGTAGTAGTAGTGGTAGCAGCAGTGGGAGAGAGTATTTGTAGTAGTAGTGGTAGCAGCAGTGGGAGAGAGTATTTGTAGTAGTAGTGGTAGCAGCAGTGGGAGAGAGTATTTGTAGCAGTAGTGGTAGCAGCAGTGGGAGAGAGTATTTGTAGCAGTAGTGGTAGCAGCAGTGGGAGAGAGTATTTGTAGCAGTAGTGGTAGCAGCAGTGGGAGAGAGTATTTGTAGCAGTAGTGGTAGCAGCAGTGGGAGAGAGTATTTGTAGCAGTAGTGGTAGCAGCAGTGGGAGAGAGTATTTGTAGCAGTAGTGGTAGCAGCAGTGGGAGAGAGTATTTGTAGCAGTAGTGGTAGCAGCAGTGGGAGAGAGTATTTGTAGCAGTAGTGGTAGCAGCAGTGGGAGAGAGTATTTGTAGTAGTAGTGGTAGCAGCAGTGGGATAGAGTATTTGTAGTAGTAGTGGTAGCAGCAGTGGGAGAGAGTATTTGTAGTAGCAGTAGTGGTAGCAGCAGTGGGAGAGAGTATTTGTAGCAGTAGTGGTAGCAGCAGTGGGAGAGAGTATTTGTAGCAGTAGTGGTAGCAGCAGTGGGAGAGAGTATTTGTAGCAGTACTGGTAGCAGCAGTGGGAGAGAGTATTTGTAGCAGTAGTGGTAGCAGCAGTGGGAGAGAGTATTTGTAGCAGTAGTGGTAGCAGCAGTGGGAGAGAGTATTTGTAGCAGTAGTGGTAGCAGCAGTGGGAGAGAGTATTTGTAGTAGTACTGGTAGCAGCAGTGGGAGAGAGTATTTGTAGCAGTAGTGGTAGCAGCAGTGGGAGAGAGTATTTGTAGTAGCAGTAGTGGTAGCAGCAGTGGGAGAGAGTATTTGTAGCAGTAGTGGTAGCAGCAGTGGGAGAGAGTATTTGTAGTGGTTGTGTTTGTAGTATTATTAGTGGTAATCATAGTAGTAGGAGTTGTAGTATTGTCCTTGTACAGGGTGACATGCAGAGCATTAACGTGTATGAGCTGAAAGAACAAACAGCAGTGTTCACCTCCAGAGGAAAGCCGGCAGCGGAGGCCTCTTCAGAAGGAGCCTCCATCGCACAGGGTTTCCTGTGAGGCCAGATCCTTCGCTCGACCCTGACATTAGAGGAAGGAAGAAATGTGACAGAGCCGCGCTCCGAGAGCCCCCCCCCCCGGGCTCAGGAAACGCCAGAACCGCAATCCGTCAGGCTTACAGAGGCCAAACCAAAAACAATAAATAAAAACGATAGATTGTGTCCGCTTCAAGCTTCTCTGTGCTCTCTTCATTAATAAAAAAACACTCCCCGCGTTTGGGAGGCAAGAGCAGGCAGTACGGGGGTGTGATTCCTCTCTATTGTGTGACAGGATCGTTTTATGGCAGCTTAATCCTGACAAACAACTGTTGCCAATTTTTTTTTTTTTTTTATGGTTTTTTTTTGATATGACAGATATCTGCAAAAATCAAAACACCCATGGCTTTTGCTGAATGCTAGGCTGTTTGGAACAGTATGTATATTTTTTAATCAATCTAAAAAATGTTATGGTAATGCCCTGTATTCAAACAATTTGTTTGTCTTTAACATTAAGAGTGACTTTAACTCTGGGGTGCATAGGTAGGGCTCTACTGAGTCCTGTATCTTGTCATTTTTATGTCAGTCTGTGCCTCTGTATGGAGAATTTTACTGTGGTCTAATACTGCATTAGACACAGGGTTTCATGCATATAGCTAATTGGCTAACTGAGCTGTGGTAATTGGGGAAACAAAAAACTAGCATGCTTGCCATCTGGCCATATTTACAGTATGTCTGTGTGTGTAAAAACATTGTACTGTGGTCCAATTCTGGAGTAGATATTGGTTTGGTGTGTATATCTAATTGGCTAACTGGGCCAGAATAATTAGTGGAGACAAAAAATCGCATATGCACTGGTCCTGTGGGAATGGAGCTATTCACCCCTGTTCCAAGATGAAATGGGAGTCTATTCTTGAGTCAACAGGCTTGCGGAGGACTTTGCTTTCCCAGAAGCCCCCTGGGCTGGTGACAGAACCTCATGAGGGTGCTGGAATAGGGTGTGAGTGGGATTACACCTTGCTGGTGCATGGCTCTCTAACATAGACGCGTAATTGGGTGGAAACGAGAGATAATTAGTCTCTTAGCAAGGGACGGGGCTGCGTGGAGAGGCAGCCAGAGGGACGCGGGGCTGTGATGTAGGTTTTTAGGGTGCTGTCGGATCCCTTAATTGGCCTTTATTTAGAAGTGTAATGCATTCTTCTTCTCTTCCTCCAGAGACTGTGTGTGTGTGTGTGTGTGAGGGTGAGGGTGAGGGTGAGGGTGTGGGTGTGGGTGTGGGTGTGGGGGTGTGGGTGTGGGTGTGGGTGGGGGTGTGGGTGTGGGTGTGGGTGTGGGTGTGGGTGAGGGTGAGGGTGAGGGCATGAGCGGGCGAGGGCGAGGGCGTGAGCGTGTGGGTGTGAGTGTGAGTGTGAGTGTGTGTATGTGTATGTGTATGCACATGTATAGTGTGTGTGCGTGTGTGTGTGTGTGTGTGTGTGTGTGTGAGTGAGTGAGACAGTGAGAGGGCCTGACACAGGAGATGAGCTGCTGAATTCCTGGCAGCCTCTGTGTCCTGGTGCGTCCATCGATGCGTGTGACCCGTTACATCAAGGCAGTCTGATAATGCGACCCCCCCCCCCCCCCGCCCCCAGCACTGCTCCACAGCCCACTAATGCATCCTGTTACGTACCTACCCCATCCCCCACCTCTACCGGAACCCAGAGAGAAAAAAATTGCGTGGAGGGAAGGCCAAGAGGCAGAGAGGCCACGCTACCTGGATTGATGAGAGTTGGAGTCCTTCAATGAGGTGGTTCACGCCTTCTTTTGGCCGCGGATAGACTGTGCTTAGCCTCATTATGTATGACTAATAGAGTCTGTCACCAGTGTTAAAATCAGGACAGAGATTCTCTATTGTAAAATGTGTAATGGACATGTTTATTAGCCTCCAGGCTAACGATGGAAGATTAGAGAAACACAGGTCAGTGTATGGAGCGTAAATACATCACGGAGGACACCGTAGATGCTGCATGCTCCCATGGGTGTCCGTACTTCCTGGTTTCTTCATCTAGATTGACGTGCCCTGATTTTCAGACTGTGGCGTGAAGCAGCAGGGAATGTGACTGAAGGGGGTCTTTTAGAGAAGTGTTTTCGGCGCCGAGGGCACTTTGACCGCACACCCTGATCGAGTCCTCCTGGAGAAGGAACAGGGGCAGGGGGTGGGGATGGGGGTGGTTGGGGTTTTTATACGTTTTTATACTGACTGACGTTAGGAGCCGTCCTGCCGATGGGTCTTTGCTGAAGCGTTTGTGCAGAGCGACGTATTATAAACAAAACAAGAACAAAACAAAACCAAAAAAAAAAAAAACACTGCAATTTCAGTTCCCTAATCCTGCCAGTTCTGCTGGTGGATATGCTCTGCGACAAGACACTCTCAGCTATGCAGAGAGACAATGACAGTGACTTGGAGTGACAGATATGGAGACGGGGAGAGAGAAAGACAGAAGCCTGTTCCTTTCTCCCTCTTTCTCACTCAGTCATATGAATCAATCAGTGTCAAATATACCCGTTATATAATGTAAAGTTTGGCTCTGTTTATTCTGTGTGGAAGTTGGTTTTGGTCAGACGTAAGTGTTGGCTGAACTGTTACGTGATCATCTCCGGTGCTGGCCGTGCCATTGTGTGTGTATGTAGCTGGCACTGCTGTCGGTTACGACACTGATAATGTGATATCATCTCCGTTTGCTTAATTGTTAGGGGTGCAACGGATCACAAAACTCACCGTTTGGATTGCATCATGGTTATTGAGTCACGGATCGGATAATTTTCCAGATCCGCAAAAAAAGAAAGGGAGACAAATATAACTTGGCTTTTCCATTACTTAAATACCTTGAAGAACACTTAAAGCACGGAACTTTTGCCCATGGTCTTAAATGAAAGCAATACTACAGTATTTTGTTAGAGTGCAGAGCGCATCGTTATGTGGTGTGACATTATTCACGTCAGAAATGAGTTCCGGTGCGTTTATGAGTCTAACATGCCATGTTCAGTTGGATGCTCCTGCATGTACTCTGGTTAGTCAATAAATTATTCTAACGACAATACGACGGATGTTTATTTGTGTTCATAACACTACACTCTGCATCGAGATTTAGGGTATTATTACTTTAAAAAGTAACAGCGGCAGTAAAACTGTATTTCTCACTGTTACTGTTAAACTTCACAATTACGCTTTGCATACGTGCCGAACCGTGGAAGGGGATTCACGGATCACCTATGGTCCGTTACACCACTACTAACCATTTCTGTTGTCCCTTTGTTAGTCGCGCTGGGTAAGAGTGTGTGCTTTGCTTCCAAACACCCAAATGTAGCGCAATGTATGGCGCTCTGTGTCTCTGCACGGGCTGATGGTTCCTGCCCTAACCTGCTGAGTGCTGTTTATTGATCGATCGATCGATCGGGCCATGCCACCCCCCCCACTCGACCAGGCCCTGGTGTTTTCACGGCTGACCTCAGCTGACAGACTGCGGTCCGCGTCTGCGTTTGCATCTGCGTCTGCGTCTGCCTGGCTGCAATACACGGCAGCGCTGCGTCGCTCTCTCGTTGTACCGCGCAGCGTAACGAGCGGAGGTGAACTGGGTCACCATCACTGGCCTATCAGCCGAGACATCCCGTATGTCAGTCAAAACACTGAGCTGTCATATTCAGTTGAGTCCTGACAATAATGGACACTGTGTTTTGAAAACATAATTGTATTTAAAAAAAGAGGCAAACTCATAACACTGTTTTGACCCCCCCACACCCCGCACCCATCCCCCAGCTCAAAAACACTGACTCATGTGTATGTCGCTGTGTAGTGTCC
>JAFBMS010000192.1:568331-575472 GCA_019788955.1 Albula glossodonta
GGTAATGGGCTTTTTAGTTTCGATTCACACGCTGGCGGATCGTTCTTCTCGGGCTGGTATCGCTCACCGCCATCTGAAGTGCAAAACGCTTTGAGGTCACGGCTGCTGCTGGCCCATATGCTGCATCAGCACTTTTTCAACAAATGGGATGTTTATGGCTGTCTTCACAGCAGATATTTTGTGTGTATGTATGTGAATGTCATTAATGTAATGTATGAGTGTGTGTGTGTGTGTGTGTTTGTGTGTGTGTATGTGTGCGCGCACGTGTGCATATGTGCGTGTGCATGTGTGTGAGAGAGAAGTAGGCATGCATGCACCTTGTGTGTGTGTGTGTGTGTGTGTGTGTGTGTGTGTAGGGGTGTGTGTTCACATATATGCTTGGTAAGTAGTACAGAGTGCTGTAAATGTCAGTTGTGTGTATTAATTATCAGTGAGATAGTACTTTTATCTGTCTCTCTGTCTCTCTCTCTCTGTCTCTGTCTGTCGCGAGCGCTCTGTTCAGGGGTTAGTGAGCAGGGAAGGGCAGATCTTATCTCTTGTTTGGTGGAACTGTCTCTTGATGGAGATTATTGTCTGTTTGGTGTGGATGTGGTGCGTGGGTGGCGGAGGTGGGGGAGGGGAGAGCGAGCACTTCAACCTTCTATATCTCTCTCCCCCTCCCTCTCCCTCTCTCTTTCTCTCTGTCTCTCTCCATCTCATGTGAGTCTCTCACACTTCAGTCTGCAGTCTTTCCTCCTCCCCTTTTTCCTTCTCTCTCTCTCTCTCTCCTATGCTCTCGGTCTTTGGCTCACAGTGGTGGCGGCTGTAGAGCAGAGGGTACTCGGATGTGATTCAGGATAGCCGCAGGCTGCACGCTTCAGAGCGTTAGCTGAAGTGCATGGTGTCGGCATGGCAACCACACCTTCTTCCCAGCATTTAAAATTCTGACCTGTCAATTGCACCTGTGTGCAGCCACTTGTTCTCAAACTGCTGTGGTGGGGGGCATTTGGCTAGGGCCATAGCAACAGAGGGCATGTTAAGGGCCCCGGTTATGGGTTACCCCCATAACCGGGGAGGGGGGTGATAGAATGACCACAGACTTGCACAACTGAACATGCAGCTGGTGAGCACTCTCACTCTCTGTCTGCAGTGAACGTGCAGCTGGTGAGCACTCTCACTCTCTGTCTGCGGTGAACGTGCAGCTGGTGAGCACTCTCACTCTCTGTCTGTGGTGAACCTGCAGCTGGTGAGCACTCTCACTCTCTGTCTGTGGTGAACCTGCAGCTGGTGAGCACTCTCACTCTCTGTCTGTGGTGAACGTGCAGCTGGTGAGCACTCTCACTCTCTGTCTGTGGTGAACGTGCAGCTGGTGAGCACTCTCACTCTCACTCTCTGTCTGTGGTGAACGTGCAGCTGGTGAGCACTCTCACTCTCTGTGGTGAACCTGCAGCTGGTGAGCACTCTCACTCTCACTCTCTGTCTGTGGTGAACGTGCAGCTGGTGAGCACTCTCACTCTCACTCTCTGTGGTGAACCTGCAGCTGGTGAGCACTCTCACTCTCTGTGGTGAACGTGGGATCACCTCGGCTGCATGAGAGTTGCGTTGAAACCATGGAAACCATTCAGAATCAGCTTGTGTTCCCGAGCATGTTTCCTCTTTTCTGAATTACGCCAGAAGTCCCACTGAATCTCCTGGCCCAAATCCTGCTAAATCTCCAGTCCATCTCCCCTGTGTGGCTTTGCCGCGTCACAGATGGATTTATGCAGAGATTAACTCCAGGCTACATTTTGTGTATGTGTGTGTGTGTGGGGCGGGGGGTGTCCAAAATGTTGTGGACAGCCTTGCATAGGTGTCCTAAGCTCTGAGGCAGAGACGCCGAGGCCTGAAGCATCTGCAGGTGTTACCTCCAGCCACGCCCTGCACATCCTGATTTCACTAATGAACCTCCATCCTCAGTCCAGCGTCTGACATAATAAGTGAAAATAGGTGGCGTAGTGTGGGGTTTAGGCAAATAACTGCTGTCTGCTGTTGCTGAACGGCACGGCTTTCAGAGGGAGTCGCTGCAGGGCCTGCAGTGCCTGATGGAGGAAGAATTGCAATAAATCCAACAACTTACTTGTACAGAGTTTGATAACCCTCCCCCAAGACCTCTGAAATGCTCTTTACTGAGCGTGTGCAGAGTTCAATCCTGCGAGACCTAGCCTTGCATCTCTGCTACTGTGGTGCAGTTCATGATGAGTTAAATCATGATAAACCATATGACTGGGGCGTAAGCAATGTTTTCTAACCAATTACATCATCTTGGTGAATGGGGTTGTGGTGGGGCTTAAGATGAAGGCAGTGATTTTTAGGCATAAAGCACTCCAGAGAGAAGTATGGTGTGAAATGTGTCACGCTAACGTGTCAGTCTGAGAATCTGAGCTGTGTCAAAGCTGCACCGCTAACGCGGTAGTCAGTGCTGTAGCCTGTGCTGTTACCAAGACAGTGAGGTGAGAGAGTCTTTACATCTCTCGGGATCTGATTGTTGGAGTTCCAGAATTATGCTGTACCCCCATCCCCTTCCCCAGGGGACCATGGGAGATGTAGGCAGGAGGGGAAGACAAAAGGGCCTGTTGGCCTTTGTGTTTACTCTCGTCTGGACTCTTCAGGAGATCCACATCCTGCCTAAACTGCCTGCTCTGATTATCTATTGCCAGGCTGAGCCGCTCTGTGTGTGTGTGTGTGTGTGTGTGTGTGTGTGTGTGTGTGTGGGAGGGGGCAGTGTGCGTGGGCATTTGGGCGCGTGGGCGTATGTACAGCTATGACGTGTGTGAGAGAGGGAGAGAGAGAAAGAATGAGGGGGTTGGGTGGAACAATATTGATTCAGAATAAACTGTTACATTCAGATTTGATGCTGGAGAAGGAGAGTGAAGATGGAAAGAAGTGAGAATAACATCGTTTCAAAAGAGAGGGAGATTGTGAGAGATTGAGAGACTAGATAACTGCGAAATAGAGGAAGAGAGATTGAGATTGTAAACGTTGCACTTGTGAGACAGAGGGAGAGTGAAAGAGGGGAATGGTGAGAGGGAGAAGTGTTTATTCTCAGAGGAATGCAGTGGATTCTGCTCCATGTGTCAGGATTGTATGAGAGTCTGCTGGCAGGACCAGGATGTTGCACCATTCCAAATCAAAGGGGGGGTGTAGGGGTGGTTGGGGGGGCGAAGGGGGCGGAGTAGACTGCAAGGGAAACATTCACGCCACTCCATGCTTATTTTTGAGCAGATATTATATGTTTTAATGTTTATTTTGTTTTGTGAAATACTGGGCCCTGATGGGTGGGATTTAGAGTGCAATAATGTAGGAGTGCAAAAACACACACACATTCTGAGCTGATCTAGGGTCAGTTTTCACTTTTCCATATCATAGCCTTATCAATTACGAGCTAATATGCTAAACTGATCCTAGATCAGGGCCTGTATTTATAAAGTGTCTGATAGTTGTAGAGCTGTTGTAGTATCAGATTCCCCCTGTTCATATCCCTGCCTTTTCAGTTATGACCGAAAAGCGGAACTGATCTCAGGTCTGCATCTCACCCCTGAGACGTTTTATGAGTGTGGGACCACATGAAGAATTGTCTCCCAAGTTTTCCAAATTTGTTTCAGATTGGACATCAATGTGTGTCCTTGTGTAGTGTGTCTGTGTGTGAGTGTGTGAGTGTGTGAGTGTGTGAGTGTGTGAGTGAGTGTGTGAGTGAGTGAGTGAGTGAGTGAGTGAGTGAGTGAGTGAGTGAGTGAGTGAGTGAGTGAGTGAGTGAGTGAGTGAGTGAGTGAGTGAGTGAGTGAGTGTGAGTGAGTGAGTGAGTGTGTGTGTGTGTGTGTGTGTGTGTGTGTGTGTGTGTGTGTGTGAGTGTGGGTGTGAGCGTGAGCTAAATACCCAGCGAGGAGGGAACCGTTTTCCAAAATAATTTTAATTGAAAGTATCCCAGCTAGAGTCCTTACAAGCCACATGGGGTGGGTTTATGGGCACTGTAAGCTGCCCTCTAGAAAAGTGGTTTAAAAAGTATTGCCTCGTAAGGGCAATTAACAGAGATCTTACCTACATACATCATTAAAAATGAATCTGAACTTTGACCTGGTTCTCCCAGACCCATTTTTTTAAAATTTAACCTTTGACCTGTTTTTCCTTATAGCCTTGTCAAGTTCCTGTCTCTGGTAAGCGCTTTGCCAAATGTACTGTTCTGTCAGTTTTAACCTGATAAGAAGTAGACTACGTTATTAATATTGTGAAATCTTATATTATGCAGCAAGGTTTGTGACTTTGCAGTAGATTTAACAAGGTCCTTTGTATATGGTTTGAGAAAAGGTTGGTTTCTTAGATTACCCAGTGGTCTTGAATGTCCATGTTCCATTGGTAGCGTATAATAAAATTACAATACAAACAATTTTGGATGGTGCGTGTGCGTGTGCGTGTGAGTGTGCGTGTGAGTGTGCGTGTGAGTGTGCGTGTGAGTGTGCGTGTGAGTGTGCGTGTGCGTGTGCGTGTGCGTGTGAGTGTGCGTGTGAGTGTGCGTGTGCGTGTGAGTGAGTGTGAGCGTGTGTGTGCGCGCGTGTGTAAATTGCAGATTGCACATCTTTTGCTCAATAATGTGATTGATAAATCTCATTAATTCCCATATTGGGGAAAGTGAAACTGAAATCATTGATTTCAGCAAATATTTTGTGGCAGCTGAGTAAGAACAGCAAATAAAATGCTTAATTACAGTCACATTGTTTTACTGAACTTTTAAACATCACCAGATCAATGCAGGAATGTTTTCAGCTCAGTACGCTGGCAGGAAATGAGTGTTAAATGAATACAGTAGCATCACCTAGTAACAGTAACTAATCAACAGTGTTTGCATTCTACCAAATGCAGCAGCCGGATTGAACACAGTAGACAGCGTAATAAAATAATTGCTGCCTCTCACGATCGCCTGCAGAGCATGCGTGTGTGTGTGTGTGTGTGTGTGTGTGTGTGTGTGTATACAGTAATGGGACAGGGGACTCTGTCATTGTTTTGACTGTGTAATTTGTTGTGGTAAAAATCACCTCTCTGCGGTTTGGGCTGTAAGGATTTTAGGGCTGCCCCTGTCTAAGGATTTTCCTAGTCGAATTGTAGTCGTTAGTTCAAGCCATTAGTCGACTAGTCGTCACTCTTTATGATATTAATTTAATTACTTTAATATACATCTTTGGGGAATCAGAAAATGGTTCGAGTTCCAGGGCTGACAAGAATGCTAAAAGTAACACTGTTAACACTGTGCTACATTACAAAGAATTATATATAAATAAACAACGCAACTACATCAGGTTCACCAAAAAACTTTAGCTGCTCACTGAAGCAATGTTTATTAACTGCAACAAACACTGGGACTGGGCTTCTCTGAGTAGCCTGCATTGAAGCATATTTTTGGTGATAATCAGAATAAAAAAAAAGAATATCTGTCCGTGTTTTTTTTTTTTTTTTTTTTTTTTTTTTTACAGATAAAAAAACACCCTGATCTATTCCACCTGCAGCCCACGCATGCACTACAAATTCTTGACCGCACCCGTAAAAGGCAATGTTAATATATTTCACCCATTTTGGATGATTTCCTGCCCTACATAGTCTGATAACTTTTTAAAGACAAGGTGCAACTCCCAAATGGAGTTTGAGGGTTTTTTCCTTTTCTGCGACTAACCGACCAATGAAAACTTGGTCGACTAAGACTCTTCTCATCCACTAACAGTTTGATTGGCTAATAAGGGCCAGCCCTAGATTTTAGTCATATGATCATGCAGCATTGCACAGCTGTTGGATGCACCAAAACTCTGAAGGCTGACCCTCCCAGTGTAGTATACTGTGGTGTGGTATGGTATGATATGGTGTGGCATGGAGTATGGTGTGGCATGGAGTATGGTAAGGGAATGTAGTGCTAATGTATTTGTTAGAGTTAGCCACTGAAACCTTACTTACAGGCAGTAGTGCAGTACAGGGGTTTTGAGTTATGCAAGGCAACCAGAAACAGCATTGCTGAATGTCCCCTCTATGGCTTATATTTTTTTTACATTACATTATTGTCATTTAGCTGACGCTTTTATCCAAAGCGACTTACAGTTGTTTAGACTAACCAAGGGCCAATCCCTCCTGGGAGCTATGTGGGGTTAAGGGCCTTGCTCAAGGGCCCAACAGCAATGGTGTTCTTGCTGTGGCTGGACTGGGACTTGAACCGCCAACCTCAGGGGTCCCAGTCATGTACCTTAGCCACTAGGCTATAGGCTGCCCCAAACCTTCTTTTTTTACCGCTGCAGGAATAATGGTTTGGGAACTGGGCATTTCAAGTTGCAAGTGGTAGGCAAGTGTAATGTCTAGACAGCCCATTTGCTGTTGTGCTTTTTAGCGAGGCACTTATCCTGAATCATTTCAGTAAATATCCAGATGAATAAACACATTGTGCCAGCGCCAGTGCTGCTTAAAAACTAACAAACTTGTGTTTGTGTTTTTGAGTTTCATACATAACTCGAAAAAGCTTGTGCACTGTCAATATTTCATGCAAAGTTTATTCAAAGCACAGAGTGACTAAAACTTGTCCAGTGAAATAAGAGAACAGTTTTGTCTTTCCCTGAAAAATAATTGTCTCTTCGAAGATGAAAGGAAATTTAGAACTCTGCCAGTTTGTAAAAAATGTGCCGTTATGAATAAGATATAAACCATGGTTAAAAGCATCTGCTGGATGTCTACATTTGAGGGTGGGGAGGTTTTGTGCGTTTGGTGCGCAGCACACTGTGCTAGGAGCCGATGGAGTATGGAGGAACTGGTGAAGAAAAGGTAGCATTTTCTCTGCCTGGCGAAGAGACGTTATTATCTGTAAACTTCATCTTCAGGTAGAAGCATTGTCTGCGTTATGGCTTTCAGCAGATGCCCTCGTCCAGAGTCACTTACAAAGTGGGAGGACATAAATCTGATTAATATGAGCCATAGAGCCAGACCTGGTGACAGCATTCCCAGCTGTGAGTGAGTGAGTGAGTGAGTGTGTGTGTGTGTTAGGCCTGCAGACGTATGACAAAAATGCTCATTTTCACTTCATAAGCAACATCAGTAAATCGCTAGTGAAAGTTAAATATGAGAATGGGAGCTGAATCGCAGCCCTTGAGCAGAAGGGAAG
>JAFBMS010000192.1:575572-643072 GCA_019788955.1 Albula glossodonta
CGTCTGAGTTTTACATTTTTACCGGGAAAAATACAATGGCCGGGACCCAGTAAAACGAACTCATTCCATTGTTTACTTGTGTCCAGTAAAATGGTAAATACACAGACACATATTTTGTAATTCTAAGACCTTTTTCATTTGATAGCATTTGCCCTTAGAAACTTTAAGTATAAGTTGTTCACACTTCAGCCTTTTTTGATCTTCTTGGCCACACAATTCCTTGCATTGCCCACTCACTTTGAATTTCTGAGTCCTCACTGTAAATAAGAATGGAGCTCTCAGTTGATTTGAAGTTTAAATAAAGTTTTTAGAAAAAAAAAAAAAACCCCAGATTTCTCTCTTTTCCATTGTAATTGATTGGCATGAGTGGGTTTTGATGGTGTGCTGCCCCACCAGCTTCCCACAAGCCTTTGCAGCCCCGCTGTGATGCGAGCAGAGCCTGATGCGGCCTTGCAGATGAGCCAATAGGCTTTCTTTCCTACCGCCGTTGTCATGGCCACCATAGGTGTGGTGTCCCATGCAAACTTTTTACGGGTAAGAACACAGAATGAGCGTATGTGATGCACAGAGTGACGTGCAGCCATTGTGGGCTTGCTTTGTGCACGGCATGCAGGTTGTCCCTTGCAGAATCAGCAGGATATCTGCACTCTTCAAGATGCATTTCAGAGGGACTGTCTTGCACAATGTGCAACTTCTCACTCACTCACATCGGCTCTTATGGACGCTCTCTCTCGCTCTCTCTCTCTCTCTTGCTGTCTCTTCTCTTATTCTTTCTTTCTTGCTTGCTCTTAATCTTTTTCTCAGGTTCTTGTTCTCTCGCCCCCCCCCTTCCCCCTCCACCTTTCCCTATCTGTCAGAGCTGTGGAGATCATGATAGGCTAAAAAGGGGGCTGATGTCATTGGCTGGCCGTCTCTTGAATCATTGGCCTCTGCATTCCTGCATGTATTGTGGATTTAGTTGCTTTCTGTTTTTTGTCTCAGGATGATGATGTCATCAAGGAGATCAACATCACGCATGTGGTCAAAGAAGGCTCAGAGAAAGCTGACGCTTCTCAGTTCGAGCTCCTCAAGGTTTTGGGTCAGGGATCCTTCGGGAAGGTAAGAGCCCTGAATGTCTGTCTCTAAAACACACACACACTCGCATACAAAATCAAGCACAATCTTTCTTCGATCAATGCTAGTTTTCACACAAACACACCCAAACACATACAGACACATACACAAGCTCTCTCATATAAACACACCTGAACACATACTTTCATACAGTAAGACACACACACACACACCCAGACATAAGCTTTGATACGTGTGTGCACACACACACCTAAACATAACCTTTCACATGTACGCACACCACATGTACACACACACACACAGATGTGTAATAACAATAATAACATAAGTGACCCTGCGTACCCCACGTTTCTCAGCAGCACCCTGTCTGTTTGAGTTAGCATAACCGCTTCCCCTACAGTGAAACTTTGCTCCGGTGACAGCGCTCCACAGTATGCAGCTTTAGGAAGCGGAGCCATTTCTACTGGCTCAGTCTGTGCAGTGATTCACCCCACAGTCACAAAAGCAGGGTCATCCACAGAGTTCCAGAGCTCTGGTCTCTACACCCCTGAGCAAACGTCCCATAAGCCTGTATGCACCAGCTGCTCTGAGCCCTGACATTCAGAGGCAGATCCTCCTTCTTTGCGCAGGACCATCCTCTCAGACGCCAGCGCTGTCCTTGTTTGCTTTCATGTTGCTGGCACCGCTCTCACGGGGTCTGAGAAAGCGTACGCCCACAACGCACGCAGCAGTGTAAATAACCACACGCGCTGCAAAGACACGGCGCTAACGCTACAGCTTTCACGCCCCGATTCCCCCTGAGAAAACACGCCAGCTTCAGCCTCACGGTCTCTCTACTCTGCCACACTCTTCCTCTGCCACTAATACCCATCAGTTGGGCTTTGCATAAGCCGGCTCTTTTTGCTCATTCATGTTTTATATATCATTTTAACGCCTGAAGCGCTGTGTGTTTTTTCTCATCAGTGAGCCATCCCATGTATTCATTTACATTGTAATTCACCGTGTTATCCACACATGGATATGTGTTTTTGTTAAACGTACTTAAGAGTCTGCCTGTGTCTGTGTCTGTGTATCTGTGTATCTGTGTCTGTGTATCTGTGTGTGTGTGTGTGTGTGTGTGTGTATGCTTGCATGTGCTTTGGTCATGGAACGTATTCTAATTTGAAAAGCATTTCATTGCATCAGAAATGTCTTGACTTGTGTTTTTTTTCCAATCTACAGCCAGTGTCTTTCTTAAAAATGTGTGTGTGGTGTGTGTAAGACTGTCAGTCTGCATTGTATTATGGAGCTTTATTCTAATAAAAAAAACACTTTTATAAGACTTTCGGTGTGGGATTTTTCTTGTTGTGTCTTTGTTGCCATACATTCCGTTGTGTGTGTCTGCGTGTCTGTGTCTGTGTGTACGTGTGTGTGTTTCTGTCTCTGTGTGTGCATGAGTGTTTGTGCACTCATGTGAGTATCTGCCTGCGTTGGCAAGCACGTGCGTGTCTGTGTGCGCACACGCCCGTATGTATTGTTGTGCGTTTTGGCGCACTCCACCTCTCACTCTGCCTGTGCTGGTCTTTGGCAGGTGTTTCTGGTGCGCAAAATCACCCCTCCAGACAACAACCAGCTGTATGCCATGAAGGTCCTACGGAAAGCCACTCTCAAGGGTAAGCAGAGATCACCCCCACGATTTATCTCAGTCTCAGAGGGGTCTCTCCCACTACTCATCTTCCTCTCACCATTTCAGGGTGGCCTTTTCCACTATTCACTTTCCACAAATGCATCTCGGGCATGTCTCTCACTCCCCATCTTCCTCATATGCCTCTCAGAGGGATCCTTCTCACCTCCTCATCTTCCTCTTCCTCGTGTCAGTTGGCAGAAGTTACACATTTCAAACTCTCACCCCTCCCACCCTGTCTGCCATGTGCTGTTACATGCCCTCCTACTCTTTCACAGCCGTGAGAAAAGAGGAAGTGTGGTCATTTTGTTTTCAGGGTGTGTTCTTTTTTTTTTTTTTTTTTTTTAAATTGTACTCGGAGTACAGTGACTAGAAAAGATTGAATGTTTTCGATTTTGTGGTTTCTTTTGTGTTTTTTTTCTGTCATATTTTTGTTTTTTTTTTTACGGTTTAGGGTGCACATAACCTTGCCTATTCAGACCCCCCTATGTGGTTGTTCTTGGGTCGTGCCCCTTACCTCA
This sequence comes from Albula glossodonta, assembly GCA_019788955.1. Classification (NCBI taxonomy): domain Eukaryota; kingdom Metazoa; phylum Chordata; class Actinopteri; order Albuliformes; family Albulidae; genus Albula; species Albula glossodonta. The sequence continues at coordinate 578,831 of JAFBMS010000192.1, forward strand.
CCTCACCCTGGTGTAGCGTAAACACCTGGGACCGTCAAATCGGGCTGTTACTGGGCTCGCTCGGAAAAACATCCCTCTCTCATGACCCCAGCTGGGGTGTGCTCCTTTATGTATGTGCAAAAAAAAAAAACAGCTGTCCTTTTGAAATTTTCCACTTCAAATGTTAGCTTTATGATTGAGACTAGGCCAAGGCAGACAGCATATAACAAAATGACCACGAAGAGTTTTTTTTAAAACGACACAAAAATTTGCGCTGGTGACATAAGAACTATGTGGGGAAGGAAATAAAGGTCAGTCATGGAAGCCAATCAATTTTGAGCTGTAAAAATCCCGTCTCTGTCCTCCCTTTGGATAATATGTTTTTAATTTCCTCCTCTGTGCTGTGTGTTAAAATTAACACAAATTGTTTTTGTGATGATTTGTAGTTATGGTAATGTTATTGCAGCCTAGTTAACTCATTATGCTGATTTTTGTTATATTGATTTTTGCATTTATGATATCGATTTAGCATTACGCATTGAGCTGGTCTGTTATAATCAGCCTGAAGGTTGTGCGTGTGAACAGCTTTCATCTTAATGCTTTTAACCACTGAGATCAAATGACCGTTGATAATGATATACCTGATGATCTGTAAATAATCCCCATTTCAGTGCGAGACCGGGTCAGAACCAAGATGGAGAGAGATATCCTGGCCGATGTCAATCACCCGTTCGTCGTCAAACTCCACTATGGTGAGCATGAATGTCCGCAAACTGTATTGATAAAGAGAAGAGTGGAGTAAATCTTCCATGTTCAGATAAAAGTGTCACCATGACAATAACTAAAGAGCCAAAAATTCAAGTGAAAGCATTTCTCTGGACAGGTACAAAATTTAGTGTGGTTCACTCAAGAACAATGTCAGGGAAGGGAAGTTAAGAGTCTAATCCATTCTAAGTATGCGCAGTATGTGTATGTATGTTTAGATGGATATGTAGACATGATTTAGATCACATTCAGAGATGGGTTCTGTTGGGTTCATCTCAAATCGCAAAACCAGCCTGTCAGTGCCCGGCATTGTGAAGACAGGAAGTAGATTAGCTGATAGATACACAGGCGCTAGAGAACAGTTGGTGGTTTATCATTACAACAACAAACCACTAACCGATCCCAGACCCCTAAACTGATGTGAATTTTATCTCCACATCCATCTAAACAGGCCTTATGACAGTGGTTCGTAACCCTGGTCCTGGAGATCTGCAGTGTCTGTTGGGGTTTTTTTGTTCCTCCATGCTACACAGGTCTAAAATGTGTCAATTAAAGCAGCTGTTTTGGAGGTAACTCACTTAACCAGCGGTAATTCAATTCAGGCAATAATGAGAGAGCCAGTTCAAATGGGCATTACATTCTGTGAGGATAATCCAGTTAGTGGTCTTCATTTGAGCGACTCTCAGATATACTAAGAACATTAGAGCACTGGATGACGAGAGCAAGCAGCTCAGCCCAGCGAGGAACTTCATCTGGGTTCTGTGCCAACTTCTGCTTTCAATTAATTATTTTATTAGTCAAACAATTATTTAATTACATGATCTGACATATCTTTGGTAATTTTTATTTGCTGCTAAACAGCAGCTGAAGGCTTGTCTGTAAATTATTTTTTTTTTTTACAATGACCTAATCAGAGAGTGAATCAGTGTTGTATATGTAGTGTATATTTAAGGAATACACCATGACTCTAGGTGTAGTTCTATGGAAATAAACCACGACAGGGTGATGAGATGAGACCATTAACCACTCTGAAGTGGTTTATTTCCAGAGAACTGCACAGCCAGGAGTCGTTTATTCCACTTATACCACAGCTACTAACCAAAGAAATAACTCAGAACTCATATTAAATTATGCTGCGATTTTATTATTTTTGAACAAAACATTTATTACAATATGTGCACATCCACAGAATATAGTACATTTATATAGCTAGTTTGACACATCCAAACTTTAAAATTTAATAATTTTAAAATGTAGTATATTAGCCTACATTAAAAAATACTACATTTTAATTTTCTAGGTTTCCGTTACTGAAACTACAGTAACTTAGCCCACTAACCAGACATTTCTGATATCACTATAGCCAGACACAGTGTCCTCTTAGCTTGTGAAGTGGATAACGTTACATTCATGTCAATCATCTTCAATGTATGTATGTGGAAACAGTGACTTTAAGCTACATCATACTCATTTATTGAAATTAAATTGAACGTTTCCCTTTATTGTAAAATTTGACAATGAATATGGTAAATCAAACAAGGTATGTGGGAGTCTTGACGTTTGAAATTCGATGATGGCACCCAGCTCCAGCGTTTCCTATCTTACGACAGAATGCTGCCGTTATGTTCTGTTGTAAATGGAATCTTCAGTGAAGTAGAATTTAGCTCGCATATGAATTTCGAACGGTGATAAGGCCACTTTTCCTGGAACTACTTCATAGCCATGCATTATTACCGTGCGTTCACTGGGAAATGATGCACACCCCTCCAGCCAATCAGAAACGAGTATTTAACCAAGCCGTGGTATAAGTAGATGTATATGTAGCCTGTTGGCTACTTTAACCAAGGTGACTGGTGTAAACAGAAATTTGAATGCACTCTGGTCCTCCATAAATAGAATTGGCCAATCCATGCTGAGCACAGTTATAAGCCTGGAGTAGAACACCCTCCACTGAACAGAAGTGGAAATGGAATTGGAACTAAGTTTGAGCTGAGTTGGAGCTGCTTTTGAACCGAATTGGAACTGTGTTTGAACCGATTCTGGATTTTCTTTCAATGGAAACGGAACTCCGTTTGAGCTGAACTGGAACTGTGTCTGAACAGGCAAGTAACTGATCTGTTGGCCATATAGAAGTCCCAGTGAGTTCACTCTGTCGTCCATGGAGAGCCAAAATATGCTTCCTCCCCCCACCCTCATCTTCGTATTTATGATAATTTGGTTTGCGGGTTTGTTGAAGCATATCAGATACCAACATTACACTACAAAAGCTGTAGCCTTCTTGGGCTGTAGTCCAACGCCCCCGACCTTCATGTTCCTGTCTGTAGATGAGTGTACTTATAGCAGCAGCACTTCCTCACCGGGGGAGAGGGACATGCTGTATGGAAACTCTTAGTGCTGTTCATGAGCTTTTAAATGGGTACATCCCATAAACACACACGTGATGGTACAGCAGTGGTCAGACAGGGCTCCAAAGCTGACACAAAACACATTCCTCTAAAGGTGGGCTTTCAGACACACCTGTCCAGAACGACATACAAGAGAAAAAAATGTAACAAGGCTGGACAGGCTAGACATGTCACCTGTCACATCCCCACAGAGGTTTAAATACCTGCTCTTTGTTAAATAACAAAGAAAGTCTTTCTAATTCTTTTAAACTTGTATTTTTTTCTGACAAAAACAGTCAGGACCTTATCGTTGGCCTGGTTTAGCTGGAACGCTTGGGGCTGATTGCAAGGAGGGTTTGTGGTTCGGCGGTGCTTCTGTTTTTCCAGCCTGCTAGGCTGGTGAGGGTCATTTTTCAGATAGCGGCCTGGAGCAGGTTTGCAACAAAACAGAACTGTGGGCGGACCTTTAGAGTCCAGCTGGGCCCAGCACTGCAATCGTGTCTGGAGCTGCGCAGTGTGCACCTGACTGCCTCTTTTGTTTGGTCATTGGCTCACACTGAAAAGGAGGCGTCTTTTGATTGGCTCACGCTGTGCAGAGGGGTTCCTCTTCGAAAAGCAGGCATCTTGTGATTGGCTCACGCTGTGCAGAGGGGTTCCTCTTTAGGAAGCTGGCTCCCGGAGGGTTGTTCTCCCGCTCGTGTGTGTCTGAGCTCGGCATACCTTTAGCACACGGTGTGAGGCCACAGTCGGGATGTTAGCTGATGCGTCCTTCATGTTTGTCTGTGTGATTTCCCTGCAGCTTTCCAGACTGAAGGGAAGCTGTACCTCATTCTGGACTTCCTCAGAGGAGGGGACCTTTTCACCAGGCTGTCTAAAGAGGTGCGACCCCGGGGGGGCGGGAGGGGGACGGGTTTATGGAACACAAGGAAATGGAATTCCAGGAATGTGTGTGTGTGTGTGTGTGTGTGTGCGTGTGTGCGTGTGTGTGTGCGTGTGTGTGTGCGTGTGCGTGTGCGTGTGTGTGTGCCTGTGCGTGTGTTTGTGTTTATACATGTGTGTAGTTTGTAATTGCATGTACATACGTGTGTATGTCTCTCCCAGGTGATGTTCACAGAGGAGGATGTGAAGTTTTACCTGGCGGAGCTGGCCCTGGGTCTAGACCACCTCCATGGACTGGGCATCATCTACAGAGACCTCAAACCAGAGAAGTAACTACTGCCATGTACCAACTGCTGTCACTGCTACGCCTCTGCTACAACTACTGTCACTGCTACGCCTCTGTTAGATCTACTGTCACTGCTACGCCTCTGTTAGAACCACTGTCACTGCTACACCTCTGTTAGAACCACTGTCACTGCTACGCCTCTGTTAGAACCACTGTCACTGCTACGCCTCTGTTAGAACCACTGTCACTGCTACGCCTCTGTTAGAACCGCTGTCACTGCTACGCCTCTGTTAGAACCGCTGTCACTGCTACGCCTCTGTTAGAACCGCTGTCACTGCTACGCCTCTGTTAGAACCACTGTCACTGCTACGCCTCTGTTAGAACCACTGTCACTGCTACGCCTCTGTTAGAACCACTGTCACTGCTACGCCTCTGTTAGAACCGCTGTCACTGCTACGCCTCTGTTAGAACCGCTGTCACTGCTGCGCCTCTGTTAGAACTGCTGTCACTGCTACACCTCTGTTAGAACCGCTGTCACTGCTACGCCTCTGTTAGAACCACTGTCACTGCTACGCCTCTGTTAGAACCACTGTCACTGCTACGCCTCTGTTAGAACTGCTGTCACTGCTACGCCTCTGTTAGAACCACTGTCACTGCTACGCCTCTGTTAGAACCGCTGTCACTGATACGCCTCTGTTAGAACCGCTGTCACTGCTACGCCTCTGTTAGAACCACTGTCACTGCTCGTCTCCTGTTACACCGACTGTCACAACTACAATTCTGTTACACCTAGTTTTACAACTACTGTCCTACCACTGTTATCCCTATAGTACACTGCAGCTCATTACAGGTATGCTAGTATCAGTACTCTCCTATAGCACAGAACAACTCCTTACAAAATCAGTTCTGTCAGATTTTTATTTAACTTTTGTGCTCAGGTGGGGCTCCCTGAAGCTGTAATATCCTCCAGTCTTATTCCTTTTCTGATTTATTGGCGTGGAATTCCGAGAGGTGCTTAGTCTTAGCCGAGAGCTGTCGGCTTTCTGCCTTCCCAGAATGCTTCAGTGCTGCTGCAGTATTAAAACCGTAATGGATGGTCCTCGCACACTGGCTCTGGTTATGAAGGGCGGCACTGTGGCGGCAGGCTTGTAACAAACGGTTTTGGGTTATAATTTCAGAGTGTAACCTTGAGCCAGGTACATAACCTGAATTGCTTTAATAAATAATTCAGCTGCGTGTATAAATGGGTAATGTGTGTAGTGGAGGTTATTGTGATACAGCGCGCTGTGTGAGCAGACAGCATGTAATAGATATTTATGTGAGTGCTCGGTACTTTAAGCCCTGTTTAACACACGCTTCCTGTTTCTGTTACAGCATTCTGCTAGATGAGGAAGGACACATCAAGCTCACAGGTCTGTGAGAGATATGACTCCACCCTTTGCCTTACGTACACACCCGCACACACACGCACACTCACACACACACAAACACTCATCCAAATGCAAGAGCACACACACACAAGCACATACATATGCGCGCGCGCACACATGCACATGCACACACGCGCACACACATCCAAATGCAAGAGTACATATGCATGCCCTAATACACACACAGAAACATACACATGGACATGCACACCCAGAGTATTATGCTGAAACACACACACACACACACACACACTGAGTGACCTTCCTCACTGCGGTCAACATTAATCACCGTGTAATTACCTTCTTCCTGACAGGCACATCTTATCTTTGTCATTCAGGGCTGCAGATAGCTGTAAATGTATGCTACAGTACACTGACCTGAGATCAGTGTGCTGCACATAGCTGTGTATTTATGGTACAGTACACTGACCTGAGGTCAGAATGCTGCCCATTTAATTATGTTCCCTCTGGCTGTACTGTCTGTGCCACAGGTGACCTTTGCAGCTTCAGCACACTGCTTATATCATGGCATTTAGGCTGTCGTTTTTAAGGACAGGATCTGACAAATTTCTCATTAAAATCAGTGCAACATTTAATGCGTAGGTGTGAGGCTGTGGGCGTAGGTATTGGAGCGCGAGAGCCACTGTTTGTGTGTGTGTGTGTGTTTGTGTGTGTGTGTGTCTGTGAAAGGTAACAAAAATAGCATATGTCCATAGAGAGACTGCACACTCTGTTCTAACAGCCCAAACTCATGGTGCACTGATAACATATATAATATTACTCCTGAACGATTGGTATGTCGTTTGTTTGAGAACCCACATTTGTTTTGGAACGTGTCAGTATATTAATACCATAGTAACTGTCTCATTCTACTGGTGTGAAATTAAGGCAGCAGTTACTCTGAAGAGTACACTTTAATTTGACTGCTGTGCTGTGAGGTGTGACCGTTAACACCTGGATAGGTGAGCACACAAACAGGGTGTGTGTGTGTGTGTGTGTGTGTGAGAGAGAGAGATGGGTAAGTGTGAATTCATATGCGAAAGGTTCACTCATTTGCACCCTTCCTGTTCTGTTCAGACTTTGGCCTGTGCAAGGAGGCCATCGATCATGAGAAGAAGGCCTACTCCTTCTGTGGTACTGTGGAGTACATGGCGCCCGAGGTTGTGAACAGGCAGGGACACATCCACAGCGCCGACTGGTGGTCATTTGGGGTACTGATGGTAAGTCTGCAGTGCGAGAGCTGTGTTCTCCTGTTCTCTCTACACCTTCAGAGACCACTGCTACCACAACTCCTGTTCTCTGTCAGTGAGTCTGTCACAGAAAAGAATAAAGTGTACTCATTAACCCAACTCATAAATGCATGTATAATGTTCTCCTGAATCGAAATTACCAGCTATCCTTTCAGTACCATTGTAAGACAAACTGTCATTGAACACTATAGACACCCTGCTTGTGACATCTGGTTACAGTGCATGTCTTAAAGGACTCAAACTGTAAAACCTGGGAGGACAGAGCCTGCCTGTGTGTGTGTGTGTGTGTGTGTGTGTGTGCGCCTGTGTGTGTGTGTGCGCGCGCGCGCGTGTGTGTGCGTGCGTGCGTGTGTGTGTGTGTGTGTGTGTGCGTGTGTGTGTGTGTGTGTGTGTGTGTGTGTGTGCGCGCCCATGTTTGTGTGTGTGTGTGTGTGTGTGTGTGTGTGTGTGTGTGCGTGTGCGCGTGTGTGTGTGTGCGTGTGTGTGTGTGTGTGTGTGTGTGCGTGCGTGTGCGTGTGTGTGTGTGCGCTTGTGTGTGTGCATATGTTACTGTGTGTGTGCGTGCGTGTGCGTGCGTGTGTATGCCATTTTGTCTTGCAGTTTGAGATGCTCACAGGTTCCCTGCCATTCCAAGGCAAGGACCGCAAGGAGACCATGAACCTCATCCTCAAGTAAGACCCCTCAGACCCTCCTGTTCCTGCAGTCTGCCAGCACACAGCCATACATGAGCAAAAACCCTTCTCACACTGCTCACGTTTGTGGAAGTTCAATGTGTGGACTATGATGTGAAACTACTTATCAGTGAAGCCTGGTAAAAGAGGTAGCTGGTGGGATTTGGGGTGGAAGTGACTGTTTTGGTTCTCAGGCATTCAGTGCTTAGTGTTCAAATACACTTTCTGTTTACCCCATAGTAAAATGCAGCCTGGCATGTATTCAGATTTGGAGTACAACGTTTTTAAACAGTTCTATGCAAACGTTTTGACACCCTCGCTCAATAGAAGTTCATGTTTGTTTATAGTTTTGAATAACATAACACATGCATATTTAATATGAATATAACAAATGCAGATAAATAATTATTTTGCATTCATATTTGCATAAAGACTGGTCTGAATGTCCAGTCAAAATTGCATTCATTTTGCAGTTACTTTATATTTGTCTGTTGTTTGTCTGCCATCTCCTCTAATGTTAAACTCATTGGTTTTGGATGAAAGAAAAGAGGAATACATCAAAAAAAGGCAAAAATGTATTTTTACTTTCTGTAGTAATGCAGATACACAATCTCTGCTTGACAAGAGAACGCTGCAGATTGCTGCAGAAAACTGTGTGGAAACTGTGTGTACATCACCCTTTCTGTTATTGACATTATATTATTTTTACAATTTCAAAATCTGTCCTATATGCACACGTACGTCAAGCAGGCAACCTGAAATATCAATAGCGTCCTCTTATCTTTTTAGCTGAATCTTGAAAGAGAGTGAACTCAGGAATGTCTGGGTTTCCCTTGCTTCAAACTCCCATAGTTCTTTGCGCAGTGATCGTACTCGATGCCTGTGAGGTATTGGTGAAACGCTCGGTCGGATTTGTCTTCCAGTGCCAAATTGGAAGATGTGTTTGCTAAGCATTACAGAATGAATGCCTTACAAAAAAAGGCTTGACTTGGCTTTTAACTTGGGGAAAATACGTCAAGCTCAATGTGCTGTAGATTATTACCACAGTAAACATAAGTAGTAAGTTAAGGATTGAATTAAGAGGGGTGTGGTTTATTTTAGAATGGAATGGAGGTAACTAAGATTGAGGGAAGAGGGCAATAATGACACAAAATGAAATGTTTTCTGTCTTTGCGTTCACAGAGCAAAGCTGGGCATGCCCCAGTTTCTAAGTGTGGAGGCGCAGTCCCTCCTGAGAGCTCTTTTCAAAAGGAACCCTGCAAACAGGCTAGGCGAGTAACACACCTGTCCCACCTGTGTCAGGCAGTTCATCTGTGTGTTGTCGTGTTGACGCTGTTGTCGATACTGAAATCAGCATTGATAATGTTGCTGTTGGTTGTGTCCGTTCCGAATTGTACTCGTAGTCATTTAAATCAATGTAATATAAGTTAACTGTAATGCCAGTGTTAGTGTTGATTTTGTCATTAATTTTTGTGTAAGGGTTAACATTATTTTTGTTGTGCTAGCTGATAGTAGTGATGTAGTGTTAGTGTTGTGACCATTCAGGCAATTGTTCTGCTCCTAGAGTCTGGTGCAGATTATGTTATTGCTAGTAGCTAATGTTCACTTTATGTTTTAATCTTGAATGAATGTTGATGCTTGTATTAGTGTTAGTGTTTGTCTTTATGTCAGCATTAATGACAATGATTACTATCGGATGATGCGAATGATAGCTGCTAATGTTTATTTTATGTCTTAAATAATGTTGATGTTGATGTCAGAGTTAGTGTTAATTACAGTGTTAGTCTTGGTGTGATTGTAAATGTTTATGCTGTCGTTGTGCTCCCAGGCTCTGGGGCAGACGGAGCAGAGGAGATCAAACGACACTCTTTCTTCTCCACCATAGACTGGAATGTGAGTATCACAATGCGCCCTACCTGTCTGCTTCAGCTCTCTGGCAGACCTGATGTCACTTCCTGCTTCCTGTGTATATGCGAAGAAAGGGTGTTTATCGTGACTGCACCTGCTCCTCCCTCTCTCTCTCCCTCCTTTTCCACTGTCTGACCCTTCCGTTCCCTCCCTCCCTCTTCCTCTCTCCTCCTCTCTATCTACCCTCTTACCCCCCCCCCTTCCCGTTGGATTTTCAGAAACTCTTCCGGCGAGAGATCAAACCGCCGTTCAAGCCTGCCGTTGCCCGCCCAGATGACACGTTCTACTTCGACTCAGAGTTTACCTCCCGGACCCCAAAAGGTCAGAGTTCACAGGGATTCTGGGGACAGGAAGTGCCACCCCCTCCCCACCCCCCCCCATACACAAACAATCTCCCGACACGCAGTTGTCTTGGAAACGGTAGACTGCAAAGTCTAAAGTGCTGAGAGCTACAATTCAGCATATTGATTTGAACCCAAACTGAGCGCAGTAGGCTGTCAGGCAGTTTTTGGCAAAGCTGAACTCCTTTGTTGTACAGAATGTCTCCTCTCGCTGTTAGCTTTGCAAACATTACAAGCGAAACAGGATTTATTAGTGACTCCCTGTAACTAATGCCATATAAAAACTCCTCCATCTGTGAGTTTATACCTGTGTGTGTGCATGCATTCTCCTGTGTATGTGAGTGAGTGTTTCTGTATGTATGTATGTGTGTGTGTTTCTGTATGTGTGTGTATGTGCTTCTGTGTGTGTATGTTTGTGTGTGTGTGTATGTGTATGTCTGTGTGTGTGTGTGTATGTTTCTGCATGTGTGTGCGTGTGTGTGTATGTGTATGTTTCTGCGTGTGTGTGTATGTTTGTGTGTGTGTATGTGTATGTTTCTGTATGTGTGTGTGTATGTTTGTGTGTGTATGTGTGTATTTGTATGTTTCTGTGTGTGTATGTGTATGTTTCTGTATGTGTGTGTGTGTGTGTAATATGTAATAATAACAGCGGGGTGCTCTGTGTTATCTCTCAGACTCTCCTGGTGTGTGTGTAATATGTAATAATAACCGCGGGGTGCTCTGTGTTATCTCTCAGACTCTCCTGGGGTGTGTGTGTAATATGTAATAATAACAGCGGGGTGCTCTGTGTTATCTCTCAGACTCTCCTAGTGTGTGTGCAATATGTAATAATAACAGCGGGGTGCTCTGTGTTATCTCTCAGACTCTCCTGGGGTGTGTTTGTAATACGTAATAATAACAGCGGGGTGCTCTGTGTTATCTCTCAGACTCTCCTGGTGTGTGTGTAATATGTAATAATAACCGCGGGGTGCTCTGTGTTATCTCTCAGACTCTCCTAGTGTGTGTGCAATATGTAATAATAACAGCGGGGTGCTCTGTGTTATCTCTCAGACTCTCCTGGTGTGTGTGTAATACGTAATAATAACAGCGGGGTGCTCTGTGTTATCTCTCAGACTCTCCTGGGGTGTGTGTGTAATACGTAATAATAACAGCGGGGTGCTCTGTGTTATCTCTCAGACTCTCCTGGGGTGTGTGTGTAATACGTAATATGTAATAATAACAGCGGGGTGCTCTGTGTTATCTCTCAGACTCTCCTGGGGTGTGTGTGTAATATGTAATAATAACAGCGGGGTGCTCTGTGTTATCTCTCAGACTCTCCTGGGGTGTGTGTGTAATATGTAATAATAACAGCGGGGTGCTCTGTGTTATCTCTCAGACTCTCCTAGTGTGTGTGCAATATGTAATAATAACAGCGGGGTGCTCTGTGTTATCTCTCAGACTCTCCTAGTATGTGTGCAATATGTAATAATAACAGCGGGGTGCTCTGTGTTATCTCTCAGACTCTCCTGGGGTGTGTAATACGTAATATGTAATAATAACAGCGGGGTGCCCTGTGTTATCTCTCAGACTCTCCTAGTGTGTGTGCAATATGTAATAATAACAGCGGGGTGCTCTGTGTTATCTCTCAGACTCTCCTGGGGTGTGTGTGTAATACGTAATAATAACAGCGGGGTGCTCTGTGTTATCTCTCAGACTCTCCTGGTGTGTGTGTAATACATAATAATAACAGCGGGGTGCTCTGTGTTATCTCTCAGACTCTCCTGGGTTGTGTGTGTAATATGTAATAATAACAGCGGGGTGCTCTGTGTTATCTCTCAGACTCTCCTGGGGTGTGTAATACGTAATATGTAATAATAACAGCGGGGTGCCCTGTGTTATCTCTCAGACTCTCCTAGTGTGTGTGCAATATGTAATAATAACAGCGGGGTGCTCTGTGTTATCTCTCAGACTCTCCTGGGGTGTGTGTGTAATACGTAATAATAACAGCGGGGTGCTCTGTGTTATCTCTCAGACTCTCCTGGTGTGTGTGTAATACGTAATAATAACAGCGGGGTGCTCTGTGTTATCTCTCAGACTCTCCTGGGGTGTGTAATACGTAATATGTAATAATAACAGCGGGGTGCACTGTGTTATCTCTCAGACTCTCCTGGGGTGTGTAATACGTAATGTGTAATAATAACAGCGGGGTGCTCTGTGTTATCTCTCAGACTCTCCTGGTGTCCCTCCCAGTGCCGGTGCTCACCAGCTCTTCCGTGGGTTCAGCTTTGTTGCCACGGCAATGTTGGAGGAGGAGGGGACAGAGGAGACCGTTCAGCAACCACCACACCCTGTGGTGCAGGTCAGCCACCAAACCTCTACTGTGTACTATGTGTGTGGGTGGGTGTGAGTGTGGGTGTGAGTGTGGGTGTGAGTGTGGGTGTGAGTGTGAGTGTGAGTGTGAGTGTGAGTGTGAGTGTGAGTGTGAGTGTGAGTGTGAGTGTGAGTGTGAGTGTGAGTGTGTGTGTGTGTGTGTGTGTGTGTGTGTGTGTGTGTGTGTGTGTGTGTGTGCGTGCGTGCGTGCGAGTGTGTTTGTGTGTGTGTGTATGTGTGTGTATGTGTGTGTGTTGTTTGTTTACAGCGTAAACAGTATCACAGCATTCCCCCACCAGCTCTTATGCAGTTTGTGTACATAGGCAGAGACCCCTGTGCTTGTAAAAACCATAGAATATTTGCAGAGAGGGATACCAATATCTTTCACTGTGGCACTCAAAGCATCCATGGTCTTTGGAGGACTGGTTTCACTTCATCTGCTGGCTGAAGTTATGTGCACTAATTCTCATGTAAAATTTAAGGGGGGGGGGGGGTGGGGGAGGGGGTTGAATGGGGAGTCATTCTTTCATGGAGCCACTAGGTGGAGATGTTGATCAGTTTATCTGCTGCATCTGTGCAAGCCAGCCTACTGGGTAATATGCAAGATGCAGAAATCAACAGCAATGCTAATGGAAGGGCGTATGTTAAATGAAGTTTCATATTATGTAATTACAGCATCAGCCGTTGAAGAGCCGTATGTAGCATAACCTTGAATGTTGTGTCTATGTGTACATACATGAGGGCAAGAGTACAGTGTGTGTGTGTGTGTGTGTGTGTGTGTGTGTGTGTGTGTGTGTGTGTTAAAAGGTCTGAATATAGCTGTGGATTTAGCACTGTGTTGTGCATGGTTTAGAACGATAGAGCAGAATTTTTTCCAAGAATGAAATGAAATTCAAAAGGCCACAAGCAGTATATAATCTGACAATGTGTTTTCAGGCACTGCTTGACAGACTAATGGACAGGAATATCCATAAAATATACAGCGAGAAATTAGTCCTGAACGTTTAGCAGATGGTTCAGGAGGAGGCCCTCCCATACACACATGTTTTCCCCTCTGTTTGAGTAATGGCACCATTACCTGGATAACTATATGAGGACTAGCTCAAAAGTAGGGAAGCTGGGTGGAGGAAAGCTCAACAAATAATGAAAATAGAAAACAGGTATAATTATTTATACCGACATGGCAACCCGGACATGGAGTATACGGCCATATTGTCCCAGGCCTAAGCCATAGTCGGGCTATAGTCCTTATACGGCCATATTGTCCCAGGCCTAAGCCATAGTCGGGCTGTAGTCCTTATACGGCCATACTGTCCCAGGCCTAAGCCATAGTCGGGCTGTAGTCCTTATACGGCCATATTGTCCCAGGCCTAAGCCATAGTCGGGCTGTAGTCCTCTCGTTATGGCTGTCCCAAGGCTCATCCGATATCTCTCTTTAACACGGGAATTTTTTTTCCCTGTGTTTGGCCACCAAGCAGCAGCTGCACGGGAAGAACATCCTGTTCAGCGATGGCTACGTAGTGAAGGAGGACATCGGCATGGGCTCCTATTCCGTCTGCAAACGCTGCGTCCACAAGGCCACCAACACCGAGTACGCCGTCAAGGTCAGAACACTCACCCCCTTTCTGTGTATCTTTCTTTCTTTTTTCTTTCTCTCTTTCTCGGTCTTTCTCTGCCCTTCTCTTTCTTTTTCGTTCTTTCAAATCTCAGAGGATCAAACATTGCTATCCTGTTCCCATAATTTAGTCAGGTGTCCAGGGTCTGTGTTTTATAGTGTTTATGGTGTACATTTATCTTTCTTTCAGTGTGAAAGTGATCTATGTTAGTCTCGTCCATTATTCGTTATGTAAGTCTCAGGGGCTCTTGTGAGTGTTTACCCATTTTTCTTGTCCTTCTCCTATCTCTGACGTGCCAGTTTTTTTTACTCTGCTCTTTGACTCCCCTTCTGTCTTCAGCCCTTTGCATTCATTATTTCTGCATCCGCTGTAGCAATGCTATCTGTGGTATTTACCTTGCATTGTGTCTGGGTTACATGATGGTAATAGTTAACCACCGTAGTGCGCTGGTTCTGGGGGTGCTGCTAGCCAGGTCTATGCCAGCGGACCCTATCATTCCCCTGCATTTTAAGCTGCCTTGGGTAAGGATGTGACTGTAATGTAATGAGCTGCTTGTCTCTTACAGGTGATTGACAAGACCAAGACAGACCCATCAGAGGAGATTGAGATTCTCCTCAGATATGGCCAGCACCCCAACATCATCACCCTAAAGGACGTGAGTACGGACACCCCAAATCAACATTCGCCATGGTAACAAAGCATCCAAGCAGACACCCCAAATCAACATTCGCCATGGTAACAAAACATCGGTACAGACACCCCAAATCAACATTCGGCATGGTAACAAAACATCAGAACAGACACCCCAAATCAACATTCGCCATGGTAACAAAACATTGGAACAGACACCCCAAATCAACATTCGGCATGGTAACAAAACATCAGAACAGACACCCCAAATCAACATTCGCCATGGTAACAAAACATCAGAACAGACACCCCAAATCAACATTCGCCATGGTAACAAAACATCAGAGCAGAGCCACAGATTCATATCCCCCAGCTCTAGCTCTACTCCCAGTCGACATCAGCACCCTGAGAGAGAAACGTTTTGACACCCCAAACCCTTAGCTACAGTGAGGGTGCAGTTTTATCCTCGTGTGTCTGTAGGAACGGTTGCTCTGTGGGCCTGGAGAACAGCAGTTCAATTTGGCAGAGTAAAAAGGGGGAAAAATCCAAAAAAGATACCCCAAACCCCAATCCCGTGCTCTAATGTTAATCTACCCAGCACTGTAGGATATCAGTCTCCTGTAATGGAGGGCCACAGAAATCCTGGGCTTTAAGGGATTTTTAAGTGAGTGGGCTTATTTAAGTAATGGCATATTTAAGTAACTGGGCTTATTTAAGTAATGGCATATTTAAGTAACTGGGTTTATTTAAGTAATGACATATTTAAGTAACTGGGTTTATTTAAGTAATGACATATTTAAGTAACTGGGTTTATTTAAGTAATGACATATTTAAGTAACTGGGTTTATTTAAGTAATGACATATTTAAGTAACTGGGTTTATTTAAGTAATGGCATATTTAAGTAACTGGGCTTATTTAAGTAATGGCATATTTAAGTAACTGGGCTTATTTAAGTAATGGCATATTTAAGTAACTGGGTTTATTTAAGTAATGGCATATTTAAGTAACTGGGTTTATTTAAGTAATGGCATATTTAAGTAACTGGGCTTATTTAAGTAATGGCATATTTAAGTAACTGGGCTTATTTAAGTAATGACATATTTAAGTAACTGGGCTTATTTAAGTGATGGCATATTTAAGTAACTGGGCTTATTTAAGTAATGGCATATTTAAGTAACTGGGTTTATTTAAGTAATGGCATATTTAAGTAACTGGGCTTATTTAAGTAATGGCATATTTAAGTAACTGGGCTTATTTAAGTAATGGCATATTTAAGTAACTGGGCTTATTTAAGTAATGGCATATTTAAGTAACTGGGTTTATTTAAGTAATGACATATTTAAGTAACTGGGTTTATTTAAGTAATGACATATTTAAGTAACTGGGCTTATTTAAGTAATGGCATATTTAAGTAACTGGGCTTATTTAAGTAATGGCATATTTAAGTAACTGGGCTTATTTAAGTAATGGCATATTTAAGTAACTGGGCTTATTTAAGTAATGGCATATTTAAGTAACTGGGCTTATTTAAGTAATGGCATATTTAAGTAACTGGGCTTATTTAAGTAATGGCATATTTAAGTAACTGGGCTTATTTAAGTAATGGCATATTTAAGTAACTGGGCTTATTTAAGTAATGGCATATTTAAGTAACTGGGCTTATTTAAGTAATGGCATATTTAAGTAACTGGGCTTATTTAAGTAATGGCATATTTAAGTAACTGGGCTTATTTAAGTAATGGCATATTTAAGTAACTGGGTTTATTTAAGTAATGACATATTTAAGTAACTGGGCTTATTTAAGTAATGGCATATTTAAGTAACTGGGCTTATTTAAGTAATGGCATATTTAAGTAACTGGGCTTATTTAAGTAATGACATATTTAAGTAACTGGGTTTATTTAAGTAATGACATATTTAAGTAACTGGGCTTATTTAAGTAATGGCATATTTAAGTAACTGGGTTTATTTAAGTAATGACATATTTAAGTAACTGGGCTTATTTAAGTAATGGCATATTTAAGTAACTGGGCTTATTTAAGTAATGGCATATTTAAGTAACTGGGCTTATTTAAGTAATGGCATATTTAAGTAACTGGGTTTATTTAAGTAATGACATATTTAAGTAACTGGGCTTATTTAAGTAATGGCATATTTAAGTAACTGGGCTTATTTAAGTAATGGCATATTTAAGTAACTGGGCTTATTTAAGTAATGGCATATTTAAGTAACTGGGTTTATTTAAGTAATGACATATTTAAGTAACTGGGCTTATTTAAGTAATGGCATATTTAAGTAACTGGGCTTATTTAAGTAATGGCATATTTAAGTAACTGGGCTTATTTAAGTAATGGCATATTTAAGTAACTGGGTTTATTTAAGTAATGACATATTTAAGTAACTGGGTTTATTTAAGTAATGACATATTTAAGTAACTGGGTTTATTTAAGTAATGACATATTTAAGTAACTGGGTTTATTTAAGTAATGACATATTTAAGTAACTGGGTTTATTTAAGTAATGACATATTTAAGTAACTGGGTTTATTTAAGTAATGGCATATTTAAGTAACTGGGTCTATTTAAGTAACTGATTTGCTAAAAACTAAAATTGCCTCATAATGTCAAACAAATCATAAGACTCTGTGGCCCTCTAGGACTGGAGACTCTTTCCCTGAAAGAACATGAATGAAGCCGTACCAGACACCCCAAAAACCCAAATCCCCCAAACCATAGCGCTAATTTTAAACCACGTCAGCGCCTTAAAGGATTTTAGCACAGGCTATCCAGACAAACCCCTCCAAATGCTAACGCTAACTCTGCCAGGATGAGAATAACGCGCTGATGGGGGAAAATGCAAGCTGCTGAGATCAGCGCATGCTGTAATTGGGCTCTGAACAGATTTTGTTGTGATAAAAGCGATTGAGTATCCCCACGCATTTACCTCGTAGTCAGTCGACAGGCACGGAAGCTTCATTTGTGGTAATTATATGATTAATTGAGGTAAACGGTTCACCACAATGGGATGCTTACTTAACAAGAGGCTTAAAGACTGCTCAGCCGTTCTCTGGGGAAATGGGAATTACCGGTTAGAACAAAGTAAGGGATTTCTATAAGCCGTTCTCAGTATGCATGACACAGACTTGTAAGAATGTTATGACCTGGCATGACCAGTGTTACGTCATTCTTATGGTCCTTCATGTACACTTTATGATGCATAGTTAAAATAGTGTCATCATATTGTTTAACAGTGAACATTTAGTCTCTCCCAGAGCACTCGCTGTCCATAATTCAGCAGCACACATGAGACTCACCAGAATTATTATTATTCATTTAAGATTATGATTTATTATTATTGAAAATATTTTGTTATGTTTCATGGAGCTTGTGCCTAGCGTCATCACCCTGATGGATGTGCAGATCCATGAGCCATTAGCAAAGCTACAAAAATAGCATGGCGGCATCTCTTAATATCTCTCTATCTATCAATGGAGGGTATTTGGGAGCCGGATTTTGTAGCATGTAATTCAATTAAAATATGCCCAGTATCTCTACAGCTGTTCTGGCAGAACTCAGGACAAGCTAATTGGCTGTAATTAAGCTGTGATTAATTAGATGGAGAGGCCAATCATGGGTTTGGCGTAATCTAACAAAAATATCACATTAGAAAAATACACGAGACTCGATTATTCTGGCAATGAATGACTTCGCAACATCATCTACAACAAATTTGTTTTTCATCACTGAAGGGCTATTTCCACTTGGCGCACTGCATACGGATTATGTATTCACAATATAACCAACAAGAACCGCAAGTTCTCACAACACAACTTCAATCAAATTGGTAATGCTTCTGATTAAAAACCAAATATAATGTATCACATTTTTATTTTTCCCCAGTCTGTGAAACTATATTTCAATTACCTTGCATCTAACAGGGCTGGCCCTGTTTCTGACTTTAGTTTGACATTACATAAATTAGTTACTCACTTATAGCCTGATGACACCAAAGTAGTTTTGAACCGTGAATTGAGTAATTCAAAAAGTAATTATGATGATTCAGATACCTCAGAGGGATGGTGGTTAATGAGCGCACATCAACTGGATTCATAATGAGTGTACATCGCCATCTTGTTGCCGGAGGACTGAATTGCTGCCTTTAAAAACATGACTGTGTAAAACACAGAGCTCATACCTTTCACCTGGACCTGTCTTAATGCAAACAGAAAGCATCTAAGCTAGCATCTCTCCCAAACTACAGAGCTGTGTCAACATACTGGCATCCCCAAGAACATGCAGAGCAGAACGCTGCTCAAGCTTCACAAGTGGAAACCACGGGAGGTGTTGTTAGCTCGCAGTCGGCGACATATCTTTTCCCAACGCGTCGTTAGCCACAGCTGCTTGATTAGGAAACGGGCATGCCGAGGCTCGCTTGCTTAGTGGAGCAAGGCCACGGGGTGTTGGGGTGTGTGTGTGTGTGTGTGTGTGTGTGTGTGTGTGTGTGGGTGGGTGTTTGCAGAATAAAAGCACAGTGAAATGGGACCAGAATGGTTGCGGAGTGGGACGTAAAGGCACGCTTGTTTGCATGGCTCGTTCTCAACGTGAGGTCCGGAGCAGGACATCCACGCGAGGGGAAGTTTGAGCGCTTTTGAGCTGCGATGTATCAGTCGTTACCCCCCATGTTCATTTTCTGCTCATATCACCTCAGTTGGTGTTCCAGTTTATGACACTATTAATATTTGTGTATGACGGGCATGTTCCAGTATGTTCAGCTTGATCGTGGGTTTTATTTTCCTTATTATTGTAGTCTGTCAGCATGTAGTTATCTCTGAAGGAGGTTTTACAAAATCACAAAGACTAAGGCATGCCAGCCTCAGAGTTATGGACCTGCTGGTCTGACAATTGTGGTCTGTACCTGGAAGTAGAATACCTATTGCTTATTACAGATATTAAACTCTTTATTATCTGTGTAATCAAGATGTAAAAGAGTCTCCAGGTCCCACTGGAATTTCAACCATTAGACTATTAAATCCCCCACAATATTAGAGTAGCCTATTTAAAACTAGGACAGTTTTTAATTACATGCAATAAAATGTAAATTTTCTGTGTTTTGAAGAAATTTTCACAGCTACAAACTGAATGCCGTCCATTCCCGTTTGTGCGTATGTCTGGGTTCTGTTACAGCATGGGAATTGTGGGGTGGAGTTAAGTTTGGTCAGTGTTTTTTGGAGGGACAGTAAATGACCCTGCTGCCCTCACCCCCCCCCCCCCCCCCCCCCCCCCCCCCCCCCCCACCTTTGTCCCCAGGTGTATGATAACGGGAAGCAGGTGTACCTGGTTACTGAACTGATGCGGGGCGGAGAGCTGCTGGACCGGATTCTGAAGCAGAAGTTCTTCTCGGAGCGTGAAGCCAGCGCTGTACTCCACACCATCACAAAGACCGTGGAGTACCTGCACTCTCAGGGGGTATGGGACATCTTACATTATTATAGCATTATTACACCCTTATTACAGTCATACACACCTGTCTGAGATCTATTACTGTGTTATTACATCCTGACGCAGCACTGCATAGCCATTATTACTGTGCTATTACAGCCCAAATCCCACCATCTCAGCCTTTTTTTACTATTTCCCAGTCCTAGCACTGTGCATTAACTGTGATAACTGTTCTGTAATTACTACTGTACTTGTTGCTTTGTTGATGTTCTGTGCTTTATAATTCTCTCTGGATACTAAATGTGTGTAACATTACATAAGGGGAAGTTTTCCAAAATATGTGTTAAATAGTTGTGACCTGGGCAGATTTTTAAGATCTTTCTCATTTTGTCTTCCCTCCCTCCATACTTCCATACTTCCCCAGGTGGTACACAGGGACCTGAAGCCCAGTAACATCCTGTACGTGGATGAGTCGGGGAACCCAGAGTCCCTGCGAATCTGCGACTTCGGCTTCGCCAAACAGCTGCGCGCCGACAACGGCCTGCTGATGACGCCCTGCTACACTGCCAACTTCGTGGCCCCTGAGGTGAGACCCCGGGGCTTCCTGTAGTCTGCGAACAGTGCCGCGCAATAACCCCCCAAAAAATTGACATGTATCTTCGATCATACAATTCTGTTTTCTGACCTCCTCTTAAAATGGTTTCACATTTGCTGGGATGCGTCGCCTTCCAAGCACTGAAGAGGCAATGTAACCTATCCTGTATGTAAATGAGGGAACTTTACGTTTCTAAATAGCTCCATGAATTCCTGGGTCACAACTCGTATATTCTGGCATTCAAGCCCTTTTGTCTACTTGCCAAGAGTCGAGCAACCCACGGTAACCCTAAGCAAGAGTACAAAACCATTACTCTCTAACGTTGGGTCTCAGGGGATTTACTCATCTTTGATTGAAGCCAGGTTTTGTTTTCCAGCACTTCCCATAGACCTCCCAGTCATCGTGCTAACGCTAGGTGTGTGTTTGGTGTTCTCAGGTGCTTAAGCAGCAGGGTTATGATGTAGATTTCCCAGTCATCGTGCTAACGCTAAACGTGTGTTTGCTGTTCTCGGTTGCTTAAGCGGCAGGGTTATGATGTAGATTTCCCAGTCATCGTGCTAACGCTAAACGTGCGTTTGCTGTTCTCAGGTGCTGAAGCGGCAGGGTTATGATGAAGGCTGCGACATCTGGAGTCTGGGAGTCCTGCTCTACACCATGCTGGCTGGGTGAGAGTTACTGCGTGGATACTACCACTTACTGCAACTTATACTGCTCTGTGGGTGAAGCTGCCCTTGGCTTCCTCTAGGGTGTTCTTCACCTCCACAGTGTACATTAACTTTGAATAAATGTACACTTTTCTTGATCTTGATTCCTTATTTAATATTGTATTGAATTTATTTTTTATTTAGTGCAGTTCAAAGTCTTAAGATGCTTCAGTAAAGGGTGGGGGGGTTCACCCCAGTTCCACCTGCATGACATTTGAATGACACCTGTATGACGCCTGTATGCCCTCTTTCCCTCATTTCTGCTGTCGAGGACTGATGATGTCACACTAAGATTAACACCCTGTGCTCTTCGCCCCGTCCCCCTCTCCTATAGCTTCACCCCATTCGCTAATGGCCCTGAGGACACACCCGATGACATCTTGAGCCGGATCGGGAGTGGCCGTTTCACACTGAAGGGTGGAAACTGGGATGCTATCTCGGAGAGTGCCAAGGTGCCAAGCTGCTAACCCAACCCTAATTCTCATATTATGTCCGTAATGTTGGAGCTCATAATGTTAGTTCCAATAATTATGAAGAAAAATGCAACACAGCACCACCTGGTGGTTGGGGGTGGGCAGTGCAGGAATAGACATGGCAGCAGCAGTTGTGGGGAAAATGAGTTTCAGCTGAACCTTTGATACTTTTTTTTGCACTTTTTCACACAAAATGAGAGTGCACTAGTATCTCTTGTTCATACATGTATCTCCTCTCTCTCCCTCTCTGCAGGAGCTAGTGTCAAAGATGCTTCACGTGGATCCTCACCAGCGTCTGACTGCCATGCAGGTACTGAAACACCCCTGGATCGTCCAACGTGACAAGCTGCCCAACAGCCAGCTCCAGCACCAGGACCCCAAGCTCGTCAAGGTACCCATTCCCCAGGCCTTACCTGAGGCCCAGTCTCCACCACCCGGATTCAGGGATGTTCTTGTACAGTAACTCAATGGTAGATGACTACTTCTGGCTAACCATGACCTCTTGTAATCCAGACTCCACCAGGACGTAGCTGTTGTAAACTGCTCTAGCCATCCAAAATTATCTGAAATCTGGTGTCCAGTCACGCAGCATTTTCAGTGCATGTTTTGAAATCCAAGATTGAGTGAGTGAGTGGGTGGGTGGAGTGAAGACGAGGAACTCCCGCTCTTTGTTTGCTGAACCGACCCTCTTTCTCCTCCAGGGGGCGATGGCAGCCACCTACTCTGCACTGAAGAGCTCGGTGCCCACGCCACACCTGAAGCCCATCGAGTCCTCCATCTTGGCTCAGCGGCGGGTGAAGAAACTGCCCTCCACTTCCCTGTAGAAACGCGGAAACACAGAAACATGGAGCAAAAGAGGAGACCTGGGCCACCAAGGCCAGCTTTGCCATCGGCTCCCATAGGCCAGCTGGAGTGTTGTGGGCAGCCAATCACACTGAGCTGGGATCAGCACATGACTTTGGGGGGGAGGGAGGGAGGGAGGTGGGGTGGGGGGGGTTGACTGGAGAAGTAGGGGCAGCCAATGATTGCAGTACTTTTTCAATGAGGTGTGTGTGTGTGTGGGTGTGTCTGTGTGTGTGTGTGTGTGTGTGTGTGTGTGTGTGTGTGTGTGTGTGTGTGTGTGTGTGTGTGTGTGTGTGCGCGGGCGTGTGTGCGCGGGCGTGTGCATGCATGTGTATGCATGCAGGTGTGTGTGTACGAGTGTCCTTGGGCGTGCGACCAAGCATATACGCGTTTGCCTGCAAAGAGAGTGAGTCAAAAACTGCTGAGAATGCCCACAAAGAAAAAATAGTAATAAAAGATTACTTCTTCAAGCCAGTCTGAGGGTAGTACGTTTGGCTTTGTCAGTTTCTGCTTTATGGATTCTCAACATTGCAATATTTCATTGTTTGCAAGCCAGTCGCACGTCTGTGTGTTAGTTTTTCGTATTAATCTCTCCCCCTTCCTCCAGTTGATCAGCTTTACATATTTGTTCAGCCAAATTTAGGTTAATGTCCCCCTTCTCCTCACTTGCCTGGAATGGTATTAGCGTTGGATCAACATGAGCATGTGGTGATCAGTATTTGAAATGAAACCAGCTTTTTGGGGATGGGTGATCGTCTTTAACTTGGGGGGGGGGGGGGGGGGGGTCACACACAACCAGACAGGGTTGATATTTCAGACCTGTCATTGCTGAACTGTCAGGACAGAATTATGGGGTAAACGCGCTTGGCTTTTTTGGGTGTCAAGGTGAAATGGTCCTTGTTGCATGATGGGAAGTTGAGTCTTAAGAGCAGGGAATGTGCAGTGGGATCTTTGCTTTATAATTGTCACTCTCTGCTTTGTGACACTGCTGGCTCTGGAAATGATAGTTCAACAACACATTAAGTATTTTTGATGTAAAAAAAAAAATATATAAAATAATAATAAATAAATAATAGATAAATGTATAATGAATAACTGTCCTGGGGTCAGACAGTGGCAGACTTTTTTGGAATTTTTCTAGTTTCTTGGACAAACTTTTTTCTGTTTTTGTTGTCGTTTGTTTTTGTTTTTTGTTTTTTTTAAGCATGTGATGCATTAGTAGAGAGTATGTCTGTAACAGCTGACAGGATAATCATTGTGAGATGAACATGGATATTTTTGGTCTCTTTCTGTGTGTAAATGTTTTGTTTGGGAGCAGACTGATAACTGTAATATGATTGTAATGAGCCCTCTCATGCACTCTTAATCGTCTGAATAATAAAAAAAAAGTAATGAATAAAAAGGTTTTCAGTAACTTAAAAGGGACAGCTTTAAGCTGGATGTAGCCGGATGCCGTGAGAGTGGTTCACTGGCTTGCTGGTCTGTATAAGGATCGTCATGTCTTGCGTCACTGCCAGCCCGGTGTTTTGTCCCTAGAGTTCTGGGGATGTACTGTGAACCAAACAGAGTGACATCAGCCTTTCTGTGTGGAGTCAGAGGGCCAGGCTTATCCAATCAGACACCTGTATTTCTGTTCAGGTCAAAAAAATTTTGAGTGGGAGGGGCAGATGGGTTCAAATGCATACATTAAAGAGCCACCCGTGTGGGCGGAGCCTCTGGTTCTGTCTGTTGGAATCCTCATTGGTTGTGGTGGCTGTCACTCTGGTCGTCTGGGTATCTGGGCTCTTGCCAGCCAATCAGAAGCCTCCACTCTGTGCATTCAACCAATCAGCACTGTGCCACGGGTGTAGTAGCCCTGCACTGAAGCAGACAGTGTCCCTGAATTAGATAAAAAGAATACCTGTACTGTAAATGTATATAGGTTAAAAACAAAAAAAATGTCAAGATGTATTGAAAATATGAATATTATAAGGTTTATATATGAGAGCGTAAAGATTGATATATCCAGACCTAAAAAAGGATTCCATTTTAATGCTTTACTGCTAACTCTCTGTTTAGCATCTCTCGGGTTTGCTTTGTCGTTGAGCTTGTTTTTGCACACACTATGTTGTTATTGTCTGTCTACATGTGGGAATAATTTATTTAAAAAATGGTGACTGTAGTTATGGACTTTATTTCTCCTCCTCGTCTTTCCCCTGTCCCTGCTCTCTGCTGTTTATAATCTCTTGAAAATTGTTCTTGTTTGTGGTTTTTTCCTATGCTGGAGCTGTATTTGTTTGGATATTATGAACAGGACTGTTAAAAAAAAGACTTCTCTCTGTGTTTTGTTTCTTGCTTTGTACCTGTTGTGTTTCTCATGTTGGCCACATTGGTTCTGGTTATGGCTTTGTGTGTAAATGTGTGTGCGTGTGGAGTTGCCAGGGAAACGCGGTGGTGCTGGGGAGGGGGGAGTAAGCGGTGATGTTCACCCCCCCCTCGCTTCTGTTATTCCGGAGGGTTCCAATGACCACCTCCAGATGCCTTTCTATTAAAAAGAGCTTTCTTTCCTTCCCACATGTGCCGTCTCTTTTCTCTCTGCTGGTCCCATCTGGTGTGCGGTGCTGTGCGTTGCTATGTTGAATGTGCTGTGGCGTGATACTTGTCTTTTTCACAGTACATCAGCACTGCCTTCTCTCATGGTGCTTGGTAATGGAGAAATGGGGTGTTTCCTCTGCACTGGGACCTTCCTCCATGCTGGGGCCCACCTCCGCGCTGGCATCCACCTCTACGAAGGGGCCTTCCTCCATGTTTGGGCTTTCTTCTGTCCTGGGATCCTCTTCCGTGCCTCCACACTGGAGCCCTCATCTGCCATGGGGCCCATCTCCACACTGGAGCCCTCATCTGCCATGTGGCCCAGCTCCACACTGGAGCCCACCACTGCCATGGGGCCCAGCTCCACACTGGAGCCCACCTCTGTGATGGGGCCCAGCTCCACACTGGAGCCCACCTCTGCGATGGGGCCCATTTCCACACTGGAGCCCACCTCTGCGATGGGGCCCAGCTCCACACTGGAGCCCTCATCTGCCATGGGGCCCAGCTCCACACTGGAGCCCACCACTGCCATGGGGCCCAGCTCCACACTGGAGCCCACCTCTGTGATGGGGCCCAGCTCCACACTGGAGCCCACCTCTGCGATGGGGCCCATTTCCACACTGGAGCCCACCTCTGCGATGGGGCCCAGCTCCACACTGGAGCCCACCTCTGCGATGGGGCCCAGCTCCACACTGGGGTACTTCCTCTGCCTGGAGACCTACCTTCACACTATTCCAATTGCTGGAGTCAATTTCAAGTTTTCCTCCATCTTGTTTATCAAAACAAATTCTACCAGTCTCTCATCAGGTGTTTGTACAACCATCATATCTGTACACACATGTGCTAATGAAACTTCACACGGCCTTCATTTACAGGATAAGTGCCATTAATATTGGTTTAACCCTGTATATTCTGACCGTTCAGCTAAGAATGGATAATATAAGAAGAGGCACCCTTTCCACTGAAGCCTGAGAAACATTACCCAGAAGGAACACTTTATTAGAGGGAAATAATGCATTTTCCAGCCAATTCATCCATTGACTGTGCTCACAAAATGAATTCTGTCACCAGGAGGTGAAAAACACTAGTGTTGACTGGCAATTGGAGGGCTTTGTGTCTGCAGGTTTTAACTTCAGGCTCCACTCTTAGATCACATAGTTATTATTTTTTTCTGCTAAATTAGTCTGACTGATGTACACATAATTAAATAATTATATGTATTATATAAATGCAAACTGCTGCATAAATACCTGAATGTGTTTGAATTAGTATTTTCACCAATTATGACAGCATTGCCTGGCTGGCATGAAAACCTGGCATGAAAGCTTCTGATTCCTCCCGCCACACACACACACACACACACACATATCCATATCCATATACGCACCCTGAGATTGATAGCAAGCTGCAATGCTCTGGTGCATCGTGACCCTTTCCCATGCTTTAGCTGTTATGTGTAGAAGACGCTCTCTCTGGCATTGTAACAGAATATCCCATACATGATTAATTGGGTTCAGTTAAACCATTAAAACCAACTTTTCACAGATAAACCAATGTTAAACTGAGGATGTCAAAAGATTCATTGGCACTTTTTCAGAGTGGAAAGATGTACAACAAAGGAAGATGTACAGAGCTACAATGAGCTGTCAGTGAAACCATGATTTAAGCAGTGAAGATGTTTCTTTTCTGGAGATCACAGTCTTTTGATTGGTTCAGACAAGTTGGTGATTGACAGCTTGTAGCTCCACCATCGTGGGGGTAAGGAAGCCTTACCCTTCCATCACCAGTGTGAATTCTGGCGTTATAGGTCCCATGAATTTACTTAAATCTGATTGGCTACAATCTCTTGCTTAGCCTACATTTGATTGGCTGCAATCTCTTGCATTCCCCTACCAACTCTACCAATGCCCTAGATCTGCAATGCAAAACAGAACTGAGCTCTCAGTTGACCTGCCTGGTGGCAAAAACAAATCCAAAGTGCTGTACCTCTAGTGCTTAGTTATAAGCTTCTCATTAAACCATGAGACATAATAGCAACACCAGGTACCTTTAAAAAAAACAAAACGTGATTCAAATTAAAAAGGGTGCCCATTTTCTGATTGCGAATTTGGTAGTATTAAGCAGCAGTGTGATCCTAGAACAAAAGAGAGCAAAAAAGCTTTCTCAGTGCTTTGCAGAGAGCATGTGAGAATGTGGTTAGCTCTGCAGAACATTGTGCTTTGGGTCACATCACGGTTTCAATCTTGCTAAAAGGCTCACAGGTGAATGGGGGGATGCTGTGAGCTTCAGGCTGACTCTGGGATTAACCGGAAAATGACAGGATGTGGTGAAATCCATGGCCTGTATTCATGAAGAATCGACGTATTCGCACTGATCTAAGATCAGGCCTAACTGCTTTCACGCTAAAGTTAACCATTATGGGTTAAAAGCAAAAAATTATTGTAGAAGAATCTTGGTGAAGAATTTTTTTATCTCAAATCAGGTCTCCCTTTTAAATTTTGTAAACTTACAAAGTATGGGCTAGAAGGCAGAACTGATCCTAGATCAGGGTCTGTATTCATAAAGCATCTTGTGATAGGAATGCTGGTCCAGGATCAGGTTTCCTCCAACTACATCCTCAATATATCCACCATGAGCCAAAAAGGCAGAAGTGATCCCAGATCACTGAGTGCTTTTGCACCAGGCTCCAGTGTCAGTATGAAACCCCATCCCTTATTCAAGCCATTAATCACCCCTCTTTAAGGATGATCGAGGGATGAATTATTCAAACAGCCAGCCAGGGAGTGCTAGGCCCTGTTCGGCCACAAGGGGGCAGAGTAATGAGCTGGGGGCTGGGGGCTGAGAGCTGAGAGCTGGGGGTTGGGGCCTGGGGGCCGTGATGCGCATGGAGGAATATCAGGTCCCCAGAATGCAGTGTGTGCAGAATGTGTGTCTGCCATTGATTTGGAGCTGACTCCTGCATCTGAATCACACTGAGAGATGCTGTTACGTAAGCCTGCTGACTCACAGGCTGTACCTCAGAAACACATTCATGGCGCATTGCTGTGTGCATGTGTCTGTGTGTGTCTGTGTCAATATATCTGCATCTATCTGCATCCATCTGACTGTCTGTAATGGGTTCAGTCTGATTTGCCCTGTGTGTGTGCGTGTGTGTGTGTGTGCGTCTACCATGTATGTTCATTACAATCTATTTACACTGTGCAATGTATGTGCAAGTGTGAGTGAAGTAGAGGAAAAGATAGACAGCTTTGTATGTGTGTGTGTATGTGTGTGTGTGCGTGCATGCAGGCATTTAGTGTAAACATCCTTACATTCTCATTGTTTTACAGAAGGTGTATGAGGTGTGCAGGTGTTGGTGGTGAACATCTGCTGTGCTCCTTTAACGGGCTCTGGGTACACACCATTCTGCTGCTGCAGAATCTGCGCAGACCCATGATATACATTTCACTGCCCCCCTCGCTCCTCCGGGACGGGCTGCGCACTCTCTCCACACTCTCACAATCTCTCAGACTAAACCTGAGAGGATATACCGAGTTTAGCCAAAAAAACAAACAAAAACCTGTCACTACCGGCCTTTACAGGATAAGATTTCTCGCTACACTTGGTGTAAAGAAGGATGAAATATAAGCTTTTACTGACATAAAAATGTGCTTTGTTAAAGTGCCTTCACCAGGGTTGCATCTTAAAAGCAGAAAGGACAAAGTTGGTAAGTTCATAGATAAAAATGTTCCGATTAATCAATAGGAGTAGAAAAGAAAAGGGAAAAAATGAAATACTTCAGACAACTAAACACTGACCAGTATTTTCTCCATTCTCTCTCAGATAAATAGGGCATACAGACTCTGAGGAATTCTGTCTCACCGATTCCCAGCATCTGGTCCTGAGGGACGAGGTATTTGTCTGCAGGTAGTTGTTCCAAACAAGCCCTGCTCCACCTGATCTCACGAATTTGTTTTCCTTCTGCTTTTGTACCTGTGAATGATGGTGTACATCAAAATCTTTCTTTGTAGTTTTGACATTGTATGGCAGGAACCAATTTATTTGCCCTTCTCTGCACTTTAAGAGACCCATATCTGCACATGAAAAATTGCATATTTGGCATGAAGGCATTTTGTAACATCAATGTAACATCCCAGAGTTTATATTTAGTAGTTTTGGTAGCTCACCTTATTGAGCCTTTTCAAAAATATACAAAGTGTAAGTCTTCTTTTACCAAATTCTGAACAGGTGAAGTATCTTGATTCTTTTCTCCCAGCTTTCAAGCTCCATGCCAGTAACCATACATCTGATCCTGAAGCTAGCAGGATGTGCACAGACCAGGCTGTCATTCCCAGTCTACGCAGCCGAGAGACGAGCACAGAGGCAGGCAGCAAAAGGATGGCTCCTCCATTCCCGCCAGGATCAGTCTATCGATCGACCCACATGACCCTGTGCTGCCAGCAGCGACTGTCGGTCTGCCCTCCGTCTGAAGATAGCAGTGGAGGCATCTTCCCCGCCCCGCCCGAATCAAATTACCTGGGTTCCAGGAAATGGCTCCCTGAGAGGTTTATTTCCTCTCATAAATGAAATTACAGAGCCGAGGCTGGAACGTAACCGGCGCTCGAGTTAACAGCAGACATTCCCCAGAAAGCACTCCTCTTCTGTCTGAGAAATAGGCCACACAGGCCACTGGCCCAGGCATTCTGCAGTGGCACAGATAGACCTCGCTAACACAAAACATGTCTGTGACAATGAGGAGAAAATTCTGAGTTGGATTCCCATGCTGTTTGTTATATAACACTGCACATTGACTTTTTTGATGCTTAGAACAGCTAACCGGGTCATATAGTAGAGACAGAGGCGTGCAGAGATCTAGGCTTGATGCAGCCTGGATAGACTTAAACTGTAGGTAAATGATGAATAGTTAGATAAATAGCCTGTCTATTTATTTATTTGTTTACTTATTTACTATTTATTTGTTATCTATTTGTTGATGAGGAGACTGGGTCATTCTGGGTCAGTGAGAACCTTGATCAGGTGCTCTGGTGGTAGGCAGTACCCACACACATACACACACACAGACACACACAGACTAAAACATGCATACTCACACACGCACACACACACACACACACACACACACAGAAACACCTCCACACATTCACAGACACACACACAGACACTTACAAACACTCTGAACCACCCACACACAGACACAAACACTCATACATTCCCCCATGCATACTCACTCTAATATATACAGACACTCACGCACACACTCAACCACCCCCACACATTCACTCACACACACACACTGCTTCACAGACAGGGACATACTCATACACTCACACACACATGCACTGCTTCACAGACAGGGACATACTCATACACTCACACACACATGCACACTCACACACACACACGCGCTGCTTCACAGACAGGGACATACTCATACACTCACACACACGCACTGCTTCACAGACAGGGACATTTAGAGTTTGTTTGTAACAGGCAGATGAGTGATTCTACACTAATCTCTCATTGTGTAGGTATGCATTCAGGTGATGCGCCCTCAAAACCATATAAACTAAGACAAACAAACACACTCCCTTTCTCTTTCCACCCCTCTTATGATACGCAATTACATAATGTTAGAGGGGGGTCCAGTTTATAATACCTCTTCTTGCTATATGCTGCACCTTAAACATCTCTCTTTCGCCATTTCTCTTTTCCTTGCAGATAATGTTCCACTGCTCTCACTCTCCAGCACTGCTGTTTGTCCTGCTTTGCTCGGAGAGAAAACATTCTGCCACAGACTGCAGGCTCCTGTCCAAGGAATGTGACACACACACACTATCCCAGACACACACACACACACTCTCCCAGACACATTCCCTCACACACACACACAGGCACACACACTCTCCCAGACACATACCCTCACACACACACACACACACTCTCCCAGACACATTCCCTCACACACACACACACACACTCCCAGACACACACCCTCACACACACACACACACACACACACACACACACTCCCACACACACCCCCACACACACACACACACACACACACACACACACACACACACACACTCTCTCCCACACACACGCCCTCACACACACACTCACACACTCACACACACTCTCTCCCAGACACATGCCCTCACACACACACTCACACACTCTCTCCCAGACACATACCCTTACACATACCCTGAGAGGCACACACACACACACTCTCCCAGGCACATACCCTCGCACACACACACACACACACACTCTCCCACACACATACCCACACACACACACACACATATACATACACACACATACCATCTGTTAAACACAAATACACACACTCTCTTCCACAGCTACCTAATCAAACATGCTCAAATATACACTCGAACACATTCACTCACACACTCGCGCTCACTCATACACACATACACTTATCTAAAAATAAAAACTCATAGATATATATACACACCAAGACACATTCTCTCAGAGATGAAAAAATATTCCCTCACACAAAGGCACTCACAGAGATGCTAACACAGGTGCTTTGAGAATGACACATTGACAAACACACACACGCAAACTCACACCTGCACCTGCTCACGCAAATACATTCACAAATATACACAAACACTCATGCACACACACATGCTAACACATTCACAAGCTCAATCACACACCCGCGGCTCTGCTCGCGTTCCTCTCACCCTGTAACAGATGGCAGGAGGCGTCCTGAGGAGCCGGGCAGAGGGCGGTTTTTAGGGCAGAGTTCAGCGCACAGCGTTTAGTGCGCAGCATTCAGGAAATCAGCAACTTTGGGGCCCCGGGACGGTTGAAAAGTGACACCTCCGCTGGCACATGGGCACACGGCCAGCGCCAGGCCAGGCACCTGCCCTCTCCTCATGTTTCTGTGGCGATATCAAGCAAGGTCAAGCAGCATGTGATGGAGGTCAGAGCGGATCAGTAATTTGGAGAAAGTCATGCTGTCAGGACCCCACCACGCCCCCCCCCCTTCCCCCACTTGCTCTTAGAAAACCCATTACACCATTTATCTCCCAAAAAACACCTCATATGCGAGCCCCCCCCAAATGAAAAAACCTCCATCATTCTACACCGTGTTTGCATGTTAGGCATTTACCTTTAGCATTAGCATTGGACTTAAACTATCAGTTTTATAAAAATAAAAATCATATATTATGTCATATTTTCACAAATAATATATATATATCATAAAATTATATTACATTTTAGACACTTGGCAGATGCCTCTATCCAGACTGCTTTACACATGTATTACATTCTTACACACTATTGATTTACGCAAAACCACACAGGCCAGAGAGGCTGCCGTTTATCATCCATACAGTCCCCGCTGAAGGCCACTGCTCCGCTATGCAGCGAATTCTTTAGCCACGGCTATGTCAGTGATGTACCATGGCCTTGGTTGCTGTACTGCTTTCATCAATACACAATGTAATTAAAAATGTTATTTAAGAAAAATAATTGGATTCCATCCCTCCGACAGAGGTTTTAGTGCCTAGAAGGCAGAGGTGGAAGAGCCTGGCATTGGAAAGCAGAAGAAGCACTAGCATGTATTTGTTCCACTTTTGCGCTAACCCAGCCGATGATAATTAGGGTAGCTCGTCAGCCAGGTAGGGGAGCTAAGTTGTGCAATGGGTGGGGCAAATACACGGTAGCACTGCTGCTCGCTGAAGCCTGGAGTCTACACTTTTGCTAAAGGGGGTCACCAGGTCATTTTGCGGGGGTTTCACAGTGTCACCATTTACTGGGTAAATCTATTTCACCATCCCCACCCCACCCCTCTTTTTGGGGCGGTGAAGTTTAACACCTCAGTGATGCACCCTAAGAGCCCACCCTACCCACCCCCCCCCTTTCCAGACTCCCATATGATGTAACTCAGCCCATGCTGGACGCAGCTGCCAAGAAACCGGCCTCCCCCA
Organism: Albula glossodonta; assembly: GCA_019788955.1. Classification (NCBI taxonomy): domain Eukaryota; kingdom Metazoa; phylum Chordata; class Actinopteri; order Albuliformes; family Albulidae; genus Albula; species Albula glossodonta. The sequence continues at coordinate 611,914 of JAFBMS010000192.1, forward strand.
GCTCAGGACTGGCAGCTCAGATTAAACTAATCTGGGCTAGGGGTACATGTGAATGGAGCTACATCTTTACTTTGATAGGGGATTGTGAGAGGACTTCCAACGGTCTGTGTGTGTGTGTGAGAGAGAGAGAGAGCGAGAGAGTGTGTTTGCGAGTGTTCTAATGATATCTGCAATAGAAGGAGCCTCTAATACAGTAATGCATCCGTAATCTCTTCCGCCGGCCGTCGTCCCAGCTCAGAGCGTGTGCGTATGTGTAGGTGTGCTGTTGTTGTAATTGCGTGTGGTAGGATTTTGCATAGTTGTACTTTTTGTTATGGTTGCATGCAGTAGGGGTTTGGTGCAGTTTTGTTGATGTTTTTTATGGTTGTGTGTGGTATGGGTTTGTGTTATTGTTGTAGTTGTTGTGGTTGGGTGCAGTACCTTCTTGCATAGCTGTGTAACTGCTGTGGTTGCATGCATGCAGTGGTCTTGTGTAGTTGTGTAGTTGTTGTGGTTGCGTGCTGCTGTAGCACAGTGAGATACATGGGTCAGCAAGTTGTTGTGTACACAAAACTTACCATCATCCTCACAGTCAAACCACAGCACACTCACAACTTGCCAACACACAGGCAAAACCAAAACCACACAAACCCCCTTCTTTTGTAAGCAATCTGTACAGGTTTACAACAGCAGGGAAGACATGCAAATAATAATAATAATAATAATAATAATAATAATAATAATAATACAACTGCACAAAAATTGCAAAATGAAAAAAAGAAGGACAACAAATACTGTCCAGTGTTGCAGTAGTCAACGCCGAGCACACTGAATCAATAGGTATACAGCTCTTAAATAACTGCCCCCCCCCCCCACTCCCCCTCCCTCCCCCAGCTTGGATGCGCCCCATAAAAAATCCTTCTCCATTTCACCTAATGGTTTGTGTAAACGAAGGCCGTGCGGTTTCCGAGTACCGATGATGTAATGGCTGGGGATAAAGCGTGCGTTAGCACGGAGCCTAAAAGCCCGACCCCGGCGCTCGGCCATCTGAGCTCACCCTCTGATCTCTAGAGGGTGAAGCTTTTAGAAAAGGGTTATTTAAAGAAATGCTTTTTCACCCCCCCCCCCCCCCACACCCCAACCCCCCCATTTCAACCTCCATCCCCATCATGCACGTACCAGGCCTTCAATCCTGACTGTCTTTTCACCCCCCCCCACCCCGCCCCGGCCCGACATGGCCAACGCTTAAAATCATTACACAAGTCGATAATCGTCCAGAGGGCTGGAGAGAAAGGGCTATCGTGTTCTCCTTCTTTTATTGTTGTTGTTGAAAGAACGAACCCTCAATGTAGGAGCCCTTTTTCCAGCGTTTTTATGTCACCCCGGATAATTCGGTTTGCAGCCGTAATCGAACAACGGGAGACTGTCTGCGCAGATAAGTGCACAATGACCGCTATACGAAAAAAACGTTTCCAGCGTGTCTGCTGACTGAGCTGCCCTTTCATCTGGACTCGATCGATCGGAAACGTCCCACGTGAAGAGTGATCGCAGGTTCATACCGTGCTCTGCCACGTCCCGTGTTCATCACCTCAGGTTTTGGTGATACACACAAGAAACCTGTAATTATAAATATTTTTTAATACTTTTTTTTTAAAGAAAAAATAGAAAAACATTTAATTTTAGTTGGTATTGCAATGTCCAGCAACAGGAAGGGAGGATCAGGAGGTTTGAGGGAACGCTAATCTTGTGACACAAGAATGTTATTTGTTCTATGATTCTACTACCAATAAGCAACCAAGCAGGTTTCTACCTTTTCTCAGTGAGATTCATCTGGACAGCTTCTGCGTGGGCTGTGACCACCACACTGAGAAGGATGTGTGAAGCACAATTCCTTCACCCGGCCTCTTCATATTTCTTTTTTTTTTTTTTAAAAAACCATTCTTTTTTCCCCCCTCTCAATTTTGCCGCCTGTTACTTAGCAACAGGACATTTGGTCAGGGGTTCAGTTCTTCTTTGTGCAAACAGACATGGAGAGACATCATCAAACTGGCACCCAACGCTGGGTATCAAACTGGCACCCAACGCCGGGCATCAAACTGCTCTATTCGTAGATGTAGGGGCCACCAGCTTCTCAAATAACAACAGATGCCAGTCAGACCAGGCAAACAGTCACTGTGTGTGTGTGTGAGTGTGTCTGTGCTTGGCCATCTGGTCTTTCGGGGGGGCTGTATAATTTCAGGGGGAGGGTGGGGGAAGGAAAGTGGGGGAGAGCAGGGTCCCGTGTGCCGGGAGGTGAACCCGAGAGAATGAGCACACCTGCTGGAACCTGAGCCTCAGTGCACCCCCCCCCCAGCCCCCCTCCACCTCCCCCTCCCCCTCCGCCTCCTCCTCCACTCCCCACCATCCCTATGATGTCAAGGCTGTGTTGCTATGGGCAACATGTAGAGAGTGAGGGAGGGAGGGAGAGAGTGAGGCTCTCTGAATGCAGAAATCAGGTTGGTGACGGATCGAGAGAGGGAGACAGGCACAGAGAGAGAGAGAGAGAGAGAGAGGGAATTTGGAAGAGAAGATTTCAGAAGATATCAGCATGAAGCATCCCTCCCCATGTTCTTTGTTTGATTTTTATTTTGGCTTGCTTTGTTTCTTTGGGATAAAACACTGACAATCGAAGAGGAAGAGAGGGGGGAAGAAAACGTGAGGGAGAGCAGCGCAGAGGGGAAACAGGAACGGACCAAGCTCAAGCTCCGGGAGGGGAGGGGAGGAGAGGGGGCGGGGCTGGAAGAGGGGCTGGCAGCCAATCGGCAGGTTGCCTCGGTCACAGAGCCAGCATCCAATAGCGTGTGGTGGGGAGCTCTTTGGGGCGGGGGGGGGGGGGGGGTGGCTCTCTTGTAGCTCTGGCGGCTCTCGGCTCTCTCATTAATGAATGAAGCTGCTCCGAGGAAACAGGGTGCAGCTTCCTCTCCAAGAGAAGACCGACAGCACCCGGTAGACCAGAAGAAGACAACAGAAGAGGGAGAAAAAGAGGGGAAGAGGAGTTCTCTTTCCCGCCACTGGGCACACGCGAAGTCGTCCCCGCCGCCCCCTGCCTCCCTGTACCCCAACGATGAAGGGGCACAACCATGGGGCTGAGGAGGACGAGGACCCCGAGCCCAAATCCATGCTCCCTGTCCCTCCTTCGTCCTCCCTCTCCTCCTCTTCCTCCTCGCGCCGCTCCATCTCCATGGGGGACTTCCAGCGGGCGGGGGGCCAGGGCCGTTCGGAGCCCCCCTCGGCGGCCGCCACCGCCCCTTCCTCCCGGCTGGTGACCCCCAGCTCCAGCATGGAGTTCGAGGCGGCCCGCCGGCGCCTCCTGGAGGTGGAGGAGCGGCAGCGGGTGATCCGCGAGATGGAGAGCCGCCTGGAGGAGCTGCGGCAGGTGTTCGTGCGGTCCGAGCGCGAGGCGGCCGAGCACGGCGAGCTGGTGGCGCGCATCACCACCGCTGCCCAGCAGGGGGAGCTCTACGCAGCCGAAAACGGACAGAGGCTGAAGAAGGGACTGCGCTTCAAGAAACACCGCCCCACCATCGTCTTCTCCTCCATGCTGGGCCTCCGCACCTGCTTGCCCTGGCCTGTGAAGCTCAAATAGGGAAGGAGGGGGGGCACCCACTGCCCCCCACCCCCCTTGCTGCCATCATCCTCCTGTTCCTCCATTGAAGAGCTAGGATGCCTCCACTGGACCTCCTCTGGACAGGAACAACTCCTCTGCGTGTTGTCCTTTACTTCCATACTTTTTCCTTCCCTCTCTTTCTCCTCATCCACTCGAAGGAATCCATTCAACGTGCCTGCACACCCCCCCTCCCCCAAAGAGGTGGACTACATCAACCACAAATGTAATTTTTAAAAAAAAAAAATATATCATATTCTCTTTCTCCTCTTATTAATGTGGCTCACGTTGTGAAGTGAGAAAATGTTAAGGCAGCAGACCCGTTTTCCTGCTGTAGGTTTCTCTCACTGTCAGGGTTTTTTTTCTTTTTGCTGTTTCTTCCTTCCTATTCCCTGCTGTTACATCCTTGCTGTTGTTGTTTGGGCGCACCTGGGGAGGAGGGGGTGGCGGGGAGAAAGAGGGGGAGGAGATATTGTTCGTCTCCCAGGAGATCATGACTCAGGTGTGTTTGTGCCTTGGCTGGAGCTAGCTGAGGTAACGAGGTGACAGTCTACTTTTCGCTCGCTGCAAGTTATGTAAAAACAGAAGTAGAAGAGGAGAGGAGGACAGGAGAGCAGAGGAGAGGTGTTACATAACAGTGGAGGCACATGGCTGCTGAAAGAGAGAGGGAGAGAGAGAACGGGGAGCGGAGCGGGTCCATATATGATTGTTACACGCCGCCTTTCCGAAAAGGAAACATTTCAAAAAGGACTGGAGTGCTGCGGGAGTCTCTCTGCACTGTTACATAAACACCGAGAGTGAAATGAAAGAGAGAAACAGCTTGAAAGGCAGAAAGAGAGAGAGAGGTGTACGGATGTAATATAACACAAGACAGCTGAGACTCAGCGTATTTTGCCTCTCTCCCTCCTCTGATCAAACTCCATCTGCGGCTTTCTCAGGCTACCTGGAGCAGAGAGAGAGAGAGACTCACCCACAAGGGCTGGGGAAAAGGGGTCTTTGAGCAAGGTGGGGGAGAGGGGGAAGGGTGGGTGATGGGGGGGGGGGGGGGGGGTCCCCCCTGCTCCGTGCCCTGCGTGCCTCTAGAATGTATTTATAAACTTAAGCTAAAACTAAAAAAAAGTTACCCCATCCCACAGCATAGCCTTGAAGCTTTTGTGAATATCTATAGCATTTAGGTAAACAGTGCAGTTGTTCATTTATTTATATTTATTTATCTGTTTAATGGTTGGTATAGCTGTACCTCCTGGCACACAGCTGAACTGAAGGGGACATGTGTCTCTGATGTGTAAATATTCTTTATGTCTTTGGTGCTGGACAGCAAGGGGTTTTTAATGCGTTGTGATTGTGTGTAGGTCAGGGTAGCGCCAGCCTCTTCTCCACACCCAGAACCTACCTGAGTAAATGATGAGAGTGTGGCTCTGCTATGGAAAGGCTGTCAGAAGCAAGGATAGAGGTCAGTATGGTGTGGCAAAATTAGGAATGGTGGAACAATGGAAGGCAGAGAGGATACATGTGTCATGTAAGGTTTTTTAAAAAAGTGTGGATCTTAGAAAAAGGACAACCTGTATCACAAATCACCTCAAAAAATGTTTAGGTTGTTGGTTTACGATGCGTAGCTTGGCAAGGAGAGCAGCTGTCGCTGCCGTTCCATGGTCCAAATTTGAGTTTCCATGCTGTTTGTTTATTGGTGCACTCGACAAATGCAGGTGTTTTATACTAAGGCTGTGTTTCAACTGGGTATCTGAAATGGTGAATGGTCGCTACCCAGCTAAACGATTTTGGTGCTCAGAACACCAACGTTTGATGAGTGTCCCCTGAACTCCATCCAAAAGTCAGCAGGAAGATTACAAGAACGTTACTGTTAAGTTATTCCAGTTCTAAAGGTGTTATTCCTTTAATATAATTGACAAATTAATGTTTTTATATTTTCCCTCAGACTACTTAACTTCATTGGATAGTATCCTCCATTGTTTTTATAAATGTCTGAAGGACAACCTCAAAATGTGTGCGTTGCAAGCTTGAAATGTATTTTCTATGATTGTGACAGAACTTGTTTTGAGCAATAATATTCTTTGAGGGCTTTCTCATTATTAAGTTATCGTTACAACCCAATGAATGTTACAACCGGAAACTTCAGCAACGTTCTTGAAATGTTCAGGTTAGCTGGGAAATCACTGGGCACCATGTGACAAAGGTCATGGTAAAGCTGTCCTTCAGGGACACAGAAACGGGCGGCTGGAAGTGTATTACGTCTCCCTATCGGTTCTCCTTTCCATGCGTCTTCTCCGGTACCCACCGAGCTGAGCCGCCCCACATATAACAGTGGCCCCATTCCATATATAGCACGAGGAGGTGTGTGATTGTTTGTCCTCTTTTTCAAGCACCTTCTACTTCTTATTCTTCTTCGTCTTGCACATTTCTCCCCCTACCCCCGTGTTTTAGAGCGCAGGGAGTGGAGCTTGTTTACCAAGGGGAACCTATTTCTGGCAAAACGCGGGCGTTAGAACAATTTGGTGCTATTTTAAATTGCGAGGTCGTGCGTGCGCGCCGGGATGCTCACGTGTGACGTGAAGAATAAAAACAGGAGAGTTAACAGCTTGACATTGTTTAAAACTTTTAAGAAATCGGATAGAAAATACCGGTGGACTGAAGTGCATTTGCTTTGCGAGAGATGTTTACTTCCCAAGTACAAAGTTGGCTTGCTATTCAGGGATTAAAAATGAACAAAACGTGCATTTGATGATTAAATATAATCAGGATTAAGGACATCGCGTTTGCTCTTTTTCCTATTGGTAAGGGGCTGCTGTTAGTTCGTCAGAATAATAACAACAGGGTTTGTAAAATTCAAATTGCCCAGCTTCGATATTTCTCTGAAAGCATCCTGTTCTATCAGCTTGCTCCATCCGTCATGCTTGGCTAAAACCGAACTATGAAGTCGAAAGGTCCACCTTCTCATGTTAGGCGCTAAATAGATTTTCCGTGCTCTTTGCAGCTAATATAGAACCGGCGGGCCTTTCCAGCACAGTTCACGATGTTCAATAGTCCAAATATTTCCGCTTGGCTTGCTAAAGTAGCCTACCCGATGTTTAAAAGGACACTGTCCATCACATACGCATCTGCTGCAGCTTGGTCAGAGCTTTCTGGCGGTATCTGAAAGTCAAAGTAGTTCGTCCATTTCCAGCGATGAAAGAAGCGGTTTCCCCTAATGATGCTTAGTACGACTCCACTTATTCATGGTGATTTTAATGAAAGATGTTTATAGCTGCAATTGTGTTGATTTTGTATTAAAATAGAGCGTTTTATGTTACGTAGAGGAGAGACAATTTCTTAAGACACTTAACTGAAAGCCTTAATAGTTCTGCTAGTATTTAATGATGGTTTAGTGATATGTTGTAGGTTTTTGCTCAAGATGCTGTGATACAGGAAGAATTAATGAGCTCCATTTAGGATTTTTTTCTGTTGCGAAAAGGAGGACATAAAGCAGAAAAAACTGACATTTTCTTCTAGGTCAGTATGATGAATTATACCAACGTATGCTGTTACTACGTGTTTTCGCATTGGAGTATGGGATATTAGAAAGCTCTCTGTTGCAGGCTATGTGCTATTTCCGTCACTCTCTGCTCTCCCTCGGTTTGCTTTGCTCCCCTGCCACAGCGACAGCCTCCTGCTGCAGTGAGGTTTACTTGTGCTTTGATTCATGTGTCGTTGACATGTCTGAATATATGTATTTTTTTTCACACGAAATATTTTGTGCCAGCAGGTCCGTCCTGCATCGCTGCTAGTTAAGTGTGAGACTTACGGTCTATGATGTATCTGAGATGAGATGGAGAGTGTGATGTATGGAGCTACTTTTGCGGGTGAGAAGTGCGTACGCGGTGCTGCGTGGGCGAGCCGCTGACGCGCTGACTGGAGTCAGAGAACACACCACAGACTAACGGCAGGAAATGACTTTCTCCCGTGTCCATTCTGACCAGAGGAAACATGAAAGGCACTCCCCCAATTACATACGCTGTACAAGTAGGATTAGTTTAAGGAAAATCAAGGAATTTAGCATTAGTGTTTAGTAGTCTATTTTAAATGCAAGGGCTACTCTTATTACCGAAATTTTCTCAATGCCTATTGCTTGATATTGCAGTGATTTGTAATTACCTGTTATCAGGACCTAATTGCTTTCCAAGGTCACATCAGAAATATAAATTAAAAGAGGGGGAGGACACAGCTGTATCATTGTAGCTGTATACGGTCTGATTCAAACTGAGAGACAAATACAGCTGAGGGTGCATTTCCATTGTATTTACATAACAAGTGCAAACCAAACTTCAGGTGGCTTACATAAGCAGCTTGCAAAACATACACAAACATACGCACTCACACAATTTAATATGTAAATATGCTGTATTGTAGAGTACTTACGTATGTATGAAATGAGACTGAGCTCGGGAAGGTGTACATACTCTTATATTCTTTAGGTATGTGTGTGCTGTACACATTGCTGTCTATTCTTACAATGCCTTACTCCATGAGCGTCTCTAAATGCTGTCATCTCAGCCTGGAGATTGTATGAGCAGCAACCTCAGTTGTGCTCGTTCTCACCTGGATTGTTTTGACCTTTGACCTCTGAAGCAACTGTCTCATGCACTGTTCCTTTGCACTGCAACTTTGTGTTTTGCTACAAAAAAAAAGAAAGAAAGAAAAAAGAAAACTACAACACTTTTCCCAAAGAGCTGCAGGCCCACACAAGCAGTATGAATGTATGTAGATGTGTTTCTGACTGTAAATATTTCAGCACTTATTGTATTTGGAACTGTGGGGCAGGCAAAATCCCACCCCTCTAGGTATAAGTGTCTGCAGATGACAAAAAAGATGAATAGTGGACTATGTGCTTAAAAGGTAACCACAAACTTGGATCTGTATTCATAAAGCATCTGAGAGGAGGAGTTTTCTGACCTGGGATCAGTTTTACCTTTCAGCACATAATGGTTAAGGTTAGCATATGGCAAGGGACAACCTGACCCCAGATCAGTCCTCCTGTTCTGAGATGCTTGATAAATATTGGGCCAGGGTCTGTTTTGAGTTTTTCCTTAAATGCTTTTCCCCCCTGTCTTTCTCTCTCTCTCTCTCTCTCTCACACACACACACACACACTTTCACACACATACACAACCACCACCATTGTTTTTGTCTCCCTTGTCACCTTGGCAACAGTGCCCAATACCTTGAATTTACACAATCACAGTCAGGTTCCCTGGATACAACCAGTTTCTCAGACTGACCTTCAGAGGTGCATCATGGGATATCAGTGCCCACTGGCAACATTCTCTTATGGCTGGGTTAGCCTCCTCCACAGTTCCAGCACTGGCTTTTAAAAAAAAAAATCAATGGGTTATACTAAATGAATGTATTGAATATTGTCATTTTCAAATTTTCATTAGCATCGTGGTGCTTTAATCTCAAACCAGGCACAGTTGTAGTTTCTATGTTTTATTATCTCTATGTTTTTTTCTCTTTTGATTACTGTTTTTATTTATTATCTTCTAAATCTTAAGGAATGTATCAGTTGTAGCCTGCTTTGATATGAACTCAATGGCAGAGATAAGGAAATGGAGGCCCGTTGTTTCAGTTTGTGGGTTTTTAATCTGAGTGGAGTTTTATTTAAAATGGGAAAGCAATCAAGGACAGTGAGTGAGTGAGAGTGTGTGTGTGTTTGTGTGTGTGTGTTTGAGAGTGTGTTTTTGCTCTTTGTTTGTATCAGGCTGATTCTCTGGGATTCTGGCTTTTTATAAGCCCTTCCTCTCTTTCCCGTCTGTCAGTTGTGTGGAGCTGCTTAAATGTACTGAGGGGAAGGTAGGATCCCAGTGAGCACGCTCAGTGAGTGAGCTGAAACTGAGCATGCTCAGTCTGTGATGGCTGCCTTTGAGTCACCCACAGGACGTGAGCCCCATAGGACGGCAGGCCTGACCGCTCCCTGCCGTTCTGACGTGCGGAATCGATCGGTTCCTTTAACACCCGCAGTGTGCGGGCGGAATCACACTCTCTCAATGTGATTTTAAAGGAAATAGGGCTGGGGGAGGGTTTGGTGGGGGCAAAAAACTGTTCACTAGAAGCACTTATGCTGGGGGGGGGCTAACTCCCGCTCCATCTCCCTGGAGAAAACAGGAAGTGCACAACCTGCACTTGTGTTCCAGTAGAGCAACGTAAGTCACCTTGTGGAGGACTGACTGCTCAGCCAATAGACAAAGGGGGGTGGGGGGAGGGGGCGTGGCTTGTGATGTAACAGTTTAATGGCCCTGCAGTCCCACTCTCTCAAGGAGATGCGAAGTAGAGGAAACTGACTCCAGAAACATCCAGGATAGACTTATCTTGAGCCCCTGGCAACCACCTAGTCCCACCAGCACAAAAAAAATAAATAAACGATAAGGCAGGTTAATCAGTCAGTTCCTCACCTGACTCTGGTGAGCTCTTCTTCTATGGTTCATCTCAATTGTCCACTGATGCCTCTCTTGAACTCTTGAATGCACAGGCCATGCTGTACATTAGTGAATGAATGAATGAATGAATGAATGAATGAATGAATGAATGAATGAATGAATGAATGAATGAATGAATGAATGAATGAATGTTATCTGCTGTCTCTTATTTCCCCTCACACATTTTCTGTCCAGGATGCACAGAAAGGAAGTGGTACTGTACTCAAAATAAACTTTATTTGACAGTAAACTCTGGACTTCCACTCTGGTTCGTTCTTTGGTTTTTCAACCTTTCTTTCTTTCCTCCCTCCCTCCTATTTTATTTCCTATGGCAGTGTTTTCCCCCCTTAACTTATTTCATCGGTAGCACAGGGAAGGCTGGCCTTTTCAAAAGTGATTGCGGTAGCAGAGGAAAATGGGAATCCATTGATTTGACACTGGGCCGTTCTGTCAGTGTGCGCACATTTTTCCCCTACGCCTCAGAGACCTGAATAAGCAAACGGTTCTGCTTTTCTGTAACAGGCAGAAACAGGGAGCGACACACGCCTCCCTCCACGTGCCCCCATTTCTGTTCTCTTTCTCAGCCCCAACACAATGCCACAAAAATAACTGAAAGGTTTTTTTTTTTTATATTTCATTTTTCTGCCACTGCAGTTCTCAGTCCAGCATTTTCCTCTTTGACGACTCAGGGAGGCTAATGTATATATGTATGAACGGTTTTTTTTTTTACAGAGGAAGTGCTCTTTGGCTCGCACATTACTGCTTTTAAAAGGGAAGTAGAAACAGCATCTTTATTAATGATTTACACAGCAGTGTTAAATGCTTTTAAAATACCAGGCTCATTCTCAAACTCTTTGGAACAGCAGTGAAGCTTTCTTTTGGTGAGTCTTGCACAACGTTGTTGTTTGCAGTCATTGATGTAGCTCTAATGACTATTTTTTATACTGAAATTCCTACATTTTTAAATAGGTATCACACAGACTTCTTTTTACCTGTGTGATACCTGTAGAGTCTACACAGCATGTGGTGTTATGTAGGGCTCTACACTGCTGTACCAGGTTGTGTGATTATAATGGAGAACCGGTCTCCCTGCACCAATCAGCCAATCATTGCCTGTGTGGCATACGCGGGGCCCAATGTGCATGTTACCTTTTTTTTGGGTGGGGCACATCACCTGCACAGACCCGACCATTGGCCTACCCGTATCCCATCGAAACCCTGTGTCGCCCAATGCAGACGGTTGTTCACATAATGCAGACGTATGTCGCTCCTCGGTGGGCGAGGTGCAGTTGTGCGCATATAGGTTCATTGTTGGTGGTTCAGGGCAGTTATCAGGAGTTATCCTGAGCAACTGTATATTACCACTCTGCCCCCCCCCCCCCCATCCCCCTCCACCGATCTCCATGGCGATGTCCCTGCCAGCAATCCATCTCTGTCCATGCTGATGCTGATGATGTAATGTGGGGATACCTTATACAACAGGCTGCCCCTATGACCCCTGAGCTAATGACCCCCCCCCCCCCCCACCATGTAGAGCAGAACCAGAAGAGGTGATGCTGCTGTTGGCTCCCCCCCCACACTCACACACAGGACCCGAGAGCAGATAAACCTCTCTATCTCCCTTTTCCGGCCACTCTCAGTGAAAGGTTCTGATCCGACACTAACGATCCCGGGCTCTGCTGGGTAATCCGAGAGCTGGGGCGGTGGGGGGCTGGGGGGTGATGGGGACGTGTGTGCTAATCCTGGGATTTGTATGAATTTGGGAGAGGGACGGGGTGGGGTGGGGGGTTTGCTCCAATTCTGCTTAATCCCTGAGGCTGAATCTTCAGTGTTTGCTGTGCCAGATTTGAAGTGGGGGGTGGGGGTGGGGGTGGGAGGGGGAGGTGAGAAAGACAATTATGAAGCCATATTCTGACCCTCCCTCTCACACCATGAAAGAATATTTTGATAGCATAGAACTGTGAGGTTCTACCGTTTTTGTCAAAAAATGAATTATGAACATGGAGAAACTGTGTTACTTTGTCCTTAATAACTCAATAAACTTAAAAGACTTTCATATATGTTTAAAATGAACACAGATGTAAACACAAAACAATGGTAAGATATGTGATTATACAGCTTTACATATTAAAAGTATACCACCAGTGCCTCCAGACAAAACCTAAAATTCTAACCTCTAGATCGGCAGAGGAAATGACACAATCTCAGTACAGACGACATATCTCCTATGCAGTATTCATCAGAGTCTATATTTGGAAACTGCCGCTTCCATGAATATTTCAATATTTATCTCCCCATGCTTCCCCCCCCCCCCCCCCGCCTCCTGATGGAGAATGGGGTGGGGGGAATATGTACTTCATATGGAGAAATACCTGAGCATTAGAAATGGCATGTCATTAGCGCTGTGTTCATTTACTGTGATTAAGTGTTATATAACAGCTTTATGTATTTACAGTGTATGCTGTACATTTGGATTTACATCGGCTCACATCTGCGAATGCAGTTGGGCGACAGTCTGCTCGCAGTCATGAATGAAAGCACGTTTTTCCCTGTCCTCCCCTTTCAGCCTCCACAGAGATCACAAAGAGTTAATTTTTGAAGGTTATGATGACATTTAAATGCTTTAATTATGAAACTAAAATCTTGACATGACAAGTCATTTTAGCCAAAAAAAACTGTACAAAAAATATACACATATGATACACATCCAATGCTGATATTCAAATGGACACACAATTCTAATTTGAGTTACCATAACAGAGGAAACTATGGCAACGGACTGATGTTCAGTTAAAGATTGTTGTGAATGACAACTACTTTCAGTCCATCAAATCTGCTTCCTGTGATGCGTACCACTGGTTGGTTGGATTCTCTCGCTATGGAGCAGGAGAGATGGCCTAAATTCACCTAAATTCAAATGTGCGTCTATCTTTGAAATCTAGCCTACACGATGTGGAAAACGTTTTCTGGATAAGGCCCCCTTCGTTTCACAAGTGTGAAGTCACCAGTACAAGAGTAGTTAAAGCGACTATGAGCATCATGGCTCAAGGGCTGTGTTTCGCTCAATAATTCAGAGGCAAGTTGTAATCAGCGCCGGAGGGAAGCTATTACAGTGAGTTTGGAGTTCTCAGCTTCGGCGAGCGGGACTAATGCACACACACACACACACACACACACACACACACACACACACACACTCTCACTGCTCCCCTGCAGTGTTCCTCTGTGTCCTCCATTCCATTTACAAACGGCGGTTCAGGTGGAAATTTTTTTGGTGTCTCTTGTTTTCATGCTGGCTTTGGTTGCATGGGACGCTGTCGAATCCTCATCTCTTTCACAAAGAAAGCACACCATCGGGGGTCCAATTACCCACAATTCCACTTTCCCCAAATAGCCCTTACTTTTCCAGTTTGGCCCATAATTTCTTTTGCACTCTGTAATTTTGTAAGGTTAAATAAAACCACCGCCACTTTCTGACTCTGAACAGTGATGGCTGTTGAGATACCCCTTACTGAAACAGTAAATATTAAAATATCCTAAAAGTACAGTATATGGACTTTTGGGAAAATATAACAATACACATTTTTCACAGCAATGTATTAAACTTTGACAACAGAGAATTTACCTTTATTTCATATCGATATTGAGTCTATTTTGGACTGTTCTGAATGACATGCAAGCCAATTTCAATATATGTCTTTTAATGTCAAGCTGGTTAATTGTGAAAAAAGAACAGGCATTGGGAATCTGTCCATGAAAAGGTGAGTTCAACCTTATTCCCTACACACTGATTGATAATTCTATATGCACACAATTACCTGTCCATGTAACATTGCAGTACAATTCCGTTGAAAAGATATGAATCCAAGACAAAAATTTCCGGATGCATATCTTATCTATGGAATTTTACTGGATACTCTCCAGACTGTAGGTAACTGATGAGCCTAGTTTGAATGTCCTGTTCTTGTCTCACACACACACACACACACGCACACACACACACTGTAAACATGAACCACAGTCCTCCCAAAAGTAAAGTCACGATAAAAGTCGGTGGTGACATTAGCAGGGTATTGCATTGCGTTTAGAACAGGAAGGTGACTGCTGAGACAGACAAAACGGTAGCCACAGAAACTGCTGTTTTTTCTGCAGTATGTTATTCAATATGAGCTTACATCAGTTCAGAAACGTGAGCAGGTACTGCAGTTCTGCATTTAGATGCCTGAGGCAGGACGGCGAAGAACGGTTCTCCTTGCATGACGGTGGGTGGGGAGGTTGGGAACCCCGCTGTGTTTAAAAGTCATTTCTGCAGTATCGACTCCAATACGAGGTTATATGCATGCTGGACAGAGCTGTGAAAAGTGCTGTTCAGAGCAGGAGGAGGCCGGGCCGGACTCAGATTTACGCACAATAACCAATTACCCACAATACCTTGCTGTCTTTCGTACCATTGTATTCGGAGGGAGTTTGCTCACCCTTGGCAACCGCCTGTCCCACTGTCCCACCCACCTCCACCTCCACTGAAGGATATGAATTGTGTGTGCACGTATGAATAAGGGAGTTTGTGAGAGGTTGTGTGTGCATACGTGTGATTGTGTATATGTATGGGTGTGATTGTGTATATGTAGGGATGTGATTGTGTATGTGTATGGGTGTGATTGTGTATGTGTACGGGTGTGATTGTGCATGTCTACGGGTGTGATTGTGCATGCTCTGAATGCAGGCGTACCGGAATGCACACTGACTCCACTGCTCCCCTCTGAAGACCGGAGCTGGTCTGTGTTTGGGGCTCTGATAAGAGCCGCTTTCAATGGCCAAAGCTCTCTGTGGAGACTCTGCTCAGGGCCGATAACCAGCATGCAGGAACACGCTTCTCTTAATGCTTTCAGCACCTCCAGGGAATGATTCCAGTTTTTATCTCAAACACCACGTGAAATTCCACCTCTTTTAAAGCCAGATATTAAAATGCCATAAATCCATTTGTCTGCAGGGTCGTGTGAGGGCAGGCAGCTCCAGATCTCCCTGTGCTGGGTGGCCATCTTGAGGAGAGATAATTCTGCATACTTCCACCCTATAAGGGTCAGTAGGGGGGATCATGTTTATTTTTTAAGATGACGAGCTCAGTCTTTTCCTTTCTCAGTTTTCTTTGACTCCAGTCATTCCATTCCATCCCTTCCCAGAATGCAGTGCAGCTGAAGCAGACACGGAGCATGCGGTAACGGATTTCTCAGGTAAACCCAGCCCTAGAGCCATAGATCATATTAAGTTCAGCAAGCCTAGCAATAGCACACCACATTGAGACCTGATTGGAACCTGCATTTTTAAACATTTTCATGGCTATGGCTGGTTTAAAAAGCATTTGATGGCTCAAAATTGGAGGGCTGATTTCAAACATAATTCAAACGTTTGGGAAGTCAATGTCTTTGAATGGAAAAGATTCCTTTTCTTCAGTACTAAACCCATAAGCTGTACCGTCTGTTGCTCTTAAGCGCTTTGTTTTTGCATGACGTCTCAAGTACTTTATGAATAAAAGACTATTCAAAGAATAAAAGAATAAAAGTTTTAGAATGTGACAGCTATTGCTAATCATTTCCTGTTTGTCATGAGGGGAGTTTGCCGACTCCATATGATCAATGACTCTGGTCTCCTCCACTTTAGTTTGACAGAGCTGACAATTTGCTTCGTATATGTTAAATTACACCTTCAGCTGGCTCCAGCTCTTACAATTACACAGAAAAAGGTCTGTGTCTCTAACTCCATCAAGTTTGCAACAGACGTTTAGAAACTAAAGCAGTCCTTGAAGCTCCTGTTGCCAGTCAGAACCACGGGACCCAGGAGAATCAGGAATCCTCCAGGAACACAGGGTCCTCTACCATGTTGACAGACTCCACTCCCGAAGGGCCGCAGTGTTTGTTAGTTTTAAGCCTGCCTCCACACACAAGTGCTAAAGATAAGTTGCTGATTGGCTAAAGAGTCCATACTCCTTCATTTCCAGGACCAATACCAGCTGCTGATTAAAGAGAAAAACTTCAAAACCCAGCAAGCACTGCTGCCTTCCAGGATTTGAGTTTTACAGTCCTGCACCAGAGTATCTGTGGGCACGATGTAGGAGAGAAGCAAGCCCCAACCCCTTCCACAAAAACACGAGTCTCTTTCCTTCCATACATGTCCTTCCTAAGCTAATAGATAATTTTCATAATAATAATAACAACAACAATGACAACAACAGTAATAAAAACAACAATAATAATAACAATAAAATGGCAATGTCACTGTGATCATCGGTAGCATATGCGGGCAGCGCTTCCTCTGTGGTCCGTTCAGTTATAGCTTACTGCCGGGGACGCGTTCTGTCCTTAGGGTCCCTAAACCAGCTCCAGAGGTCACTGGTATCCAGGAACGTATATACAAAAACATGGAGATGACCAAGCAGTTCCACAAACGAACCTCAGCAAATGTACACAATTCTTTTTACTCAGCTCTCTCTCAGTCTGTGAGTAAATAGCTTTTAAGTCATGGACGTGGTATTTCCCGGCCTCTGTGCTTTAGCAGCCTGTTGTGGTGTGATTCTATGGGGCTAGAGGGACCCAGAGAGGCCTGCTGGGTCCAGTTCTGCTGGTTCGGGCCAGGCCGGTCTGGTACCTTCAGTCGGAGAGTTTGTGCACGTAGTTTACAGGGAACGATCCCGATCTGGAGGCGTCGCCCTCGATGTGACCCACCTGGGGACGGAGACAGCAATGAGACAGACGGATAGATAGACAGCAGGAAGCCATGCCAAGTAAGACACATAGTAAAACAGTCATGAGAGTCATACAGCCAATCCTTAAGTTCAGTTCAAAAGGGCTTGTTAGAATGAGTGAAAGTTTAGTTCCCACTCACCCACCAATGGGGATCCTCCACCCCTGTCACCACGATGACCTCATCCTTAAAGAACTCCAGTTGCTCTGCGCTGACTGCCCTGCAGTCCACCAGCGCCTGGACACGCTTCTGCCGCGGCTTCATCTGCGACACCTGAGAGGGACACGCCCTTTTATTTACACTACACCTGAGAGGGACACGCCCTTTTATTTACACTACACCTGAGAGGGACACACCCTTTTATTTACACTACACCTGAGAGGGACACACCCATTAAATGAGGCTATGCCTGAGAGACATGCCATTTTACTAACTCTACGCCCAAGAGAGTCACTCCCTTTTGCAAATGCTTCACCTGACAGAGTCATACCTTTTAAACAGCCTTACACCTGCCAGACACACCCTTTTATAAACACCACACCTGAGAGAGACACACCCGCTTCCTAATGATGTGCACCCTACAGCCATGGCATTGTTGAGCAGTGCAATGCAACAGACATAATGTGGAATCTGTCCCCATTTCCACAAAGTGTGCCTGTGTGTTCGAGCGCTGTTACCATGGCGTTCCGGCGTGGGCGTGGCATGGGCACGGCAATGGGAGAGGAGGAGGGTGAGGAGGCGTTCACTGCCAGGCTGCTGTATAGCTCCTCCTGGCTGCCCGCAAAGGCCGGTGACATTGTGGCGCATGTTGATGATGTCACCGTGCACTTCCCCTGCCCCCCGCTGCTGGTTCGCCGGTACGAGGTGGTCTTCTCCGAGCTGCAGCATGATGAGAGATGTGTGTGGAAAACACACGGGACACAGAAAACGTTAGAAATGCAGGAAGGCAAGTGAAAAATATCCCTGTACTGTTGTAACTCGCATTGTTTGGAAATTTGCTTTTTGAATCTTTTTTTTTTTTTTTAAAAAAGCAAACTGAGCAAATGTCTCCACTAGAGGGTGCCATCAGCACAGTTAAGGGCAGTGACCTAACGCTGCAGAGAGATGCCAAGAATAACCATGAAGAGAATTTGGCAGAACAGATTTACAGTTTGTTATGCAGTGAGATAAAAAAGGGGAAACAAAGTCCATCATAAAACATACCAATCACTGGAGGATATGGAGAGAGAAAGAGATAGCTTAGATACAGTCCGTGAGAAAGACTGGACATTTTTATGGAGGAAAAAATGGTAGCTTCTTATTCCTCACAAAAAAGCCATTTATGAAAGTGGAAGGCAGTGTGCTGTAAGCGTTCTTCTCCTCTACTTTCCAGGAGTAACACACTTTTACAGCTCTACTCAAATCCAAACGTTTGGCATGCTGAGGAGAAAGGCGCTCAGGGGGAAGAAATAAACAGACAGAGAGGGAGATACATTCAATCATACGCACTCGGCCTATTTAGGGAATAAGGATTTTGGTCAAAATAGACTTCAGTTTCTGAAAAAAGGTTACAAATGCCAGTTGATCAAAACATTTGAAAAACTAAATTCCAATGGAACAGAAAGTGCTAGTGCAGAAATTTAAAAATGTGCACAAGAACAAAAAAAGCCAAACTTGGCCATCATCAGACCTTAGCGAACATTGAAGAAGGCCCTGTGAGGTCAAAACCCGTCAGTGTTTTAATGCGTATGCATATCCTAAGTCTGCTCAGCAAATACGGGCTTTTTAAATCGTTCATCTCTGCATTATTCTGCCCAGAGATAGCCAAGTTTGGCCGTTTCGTTCTCATCCAGACTTTAGTCTCTTTAAGGACATATTCCTCTCCATTTAGGAATGAACACATTCCAAAGGACATGCTTGCTTAGCTCCAAAAAAACTGCATACTGTTTTTGACAGTAAAGTCTGTTTTAACTGAATTGCATATGTCTTAAAAGACGCTGAGTGTGTTTGACTGAATTGCATGTCCTTAAAGATGATAAGTGTGTTTGACTGAATTGCGTGTCCTTAAAGATGATAAGTGTGTTTGACTGAATGCATGTCCTTAAAGATGATAAGTGTGTTTGACTGAATTGCATGTCCTTAAAGATGATAAGTGTGTTTGACTGAATTGCATGTCCTTAAAGATGATAAGTGTGTTTGACTGAATTGCATGTCCTTAAAGATGATAAGTGTGTTTGACTGAATTGCATGTCCTTAAAGATGATAAGTGTGTTTGACTGAATTGCGTGTCCTTAAAGATGATAAGTGTGTTTGACTGAATTGCATGTCCTTAAAGATGATAAGTGTGTTTGACTGAATTGCATATATCTTTAAACACACTAAGTGTGTTTGACTGAATTGCATGTCCTTAAAGATGATAAGTGTGTTTGACTGAATTGCATGTCCTTAAAGATGAAAAGTGTGTTTGACTGAATTGCATGTCCTTAAAGATGATAAGTGTGTTTGACTGAATTGCATGTCCTTAAAGATGATAAGTGTGTTTGACTGAATTGCATGTCCTTAAAGATGATAAGTGTGTTTGACTGAATTGCATACATCTTTAAACACACTAAGTGTGTTTGACTGAATTGCATATATCTTTAAACACACTAAGTGTGTTTGACTGAATTGCATATGTCATAAGTGTGTTTGACTGAATTGCATATGTCATAAGTGTGTTTGACTGAATTGCATATGTCCTAAGCGTGTTTGACTGAATGCAGCCCAGAGGGGCATGGGATTACCTGATAGGGCCCAGCTGGCTCTGGGGGGAGGAGGCGGGGGAGCTCTGCCCTGCCTGTGGCTGGCCCTCCCAGGAGACAGTCTGTCTGTGGCCCCTCACAATGCCCCCATGGGGGGATCGCGGGGCCCGGGACGCCTGCCCGTCCGCCGCCACGGAGGGGGGGCTCTGTCTGCTGGAGGCCGGGTTCGAGGAGCGCCGAACGGGGGGGTTACCCTCCTGGGTGGAGATGGAGATCTGGGGGTCCGACCGTCCTGAGTACATTGGAAGGGCGGGTGGGGCAGGAAGTGAGTGAGTGAAAACAGGAAGTGACACAACAAAGGTTTCATATACCAATGTGGCCCAGTCCTGTACAGTGAGGGAGGGGATACATTCATTCTGCCCCGTACCTCTCTGGATAGCTTTGGCAGGCAGAGGTGGCGGAAGGCCACCAGAGGGGGCGCTGTTGGCAGGTGGATTGCGGTACAGCAAGTCCACATTCTCGTAGGTCTTGTTGGAGACGCTGGTGTTAGTGAAGCTCCAGCGTGACGGAGACGCTCCTCCACCAGCAGTGGGCAGCGGTGAGCGCAGGTTCCTGGGCAGGGGGCTGACCTGGGGGGGGGGGGAGGCATGGGGGATAGATAAACAGCTCATGGAGGAAGTGATGTCAGAGGCAGCAACAATGTCATATGTGTGAATGCCTGAATAAATATGTGAATGAAACTGCTGAAATTACAGGCTTTGTGGGGGCTTTTTTATAAAGCTTATATATAATACAACTATGAAAGTGGACTTTTACATAACAAATTTTTGCCCATCTTGATTGTACTAATACATAAACTTGGTTATCGAACACAAGGCTATGGAGTTGGTGAGTAATTCTACAACCCAACCGCTCATGTGACTTCCTGTTTTTTTTTTTGGTTTTCTTTTTTGAGGCATAAACTGCATAGCTTGGACATTGCCTTATTAAGCTTTACAATTTGAGTCCACAATGATAGTAAAATTAAGTTGCAGAGGTGAGTGTTGACCCTGTAGCTGTCTGGTGTTGGAGTTTATTGGTGAGTGTTGCTTCTGCAGTGTTAATTTCCAGTGTTGGGGTTTACCCTCTCATCCAGATCATCTTCGCTGTCATACATGAACTCCTGTGGTGTCTCCCAGGTGTACTCCAGATGGATTTGAGAGTTAAACTTCCCACTTTTGGCCAATTCCAACTAAAACACACACACACACACACACACACACACAGAGGAAGTCTTCCGTGAAAAGTTCCCTCATATATGATCTCCTGTTCGGAACCGCAGGGTCAGATAGTTTATTGTTCTGGAAACTTCCATTGGAAGCCTGTGTCTGAACGTTCTTAAAAGTTCCCTAGAGGCAGGCTGGGAGTGCCTCTCTAATTTCACAGTGGGTAGCCCTACTTATGCAGGGACTGAAACTGTACTTCAGAACAATAGCATAACAATAGCAAACGCTCCTGTTTAACCCTATTAAAGTGCCAGGACATTAGAAGCAGAATTTAAGGCACACACAAACACATGTGCACGCGTGTTGAATATACAAGTGAACATGCACACAAACACACAAAGGCACACAAGCACATTTGAACTTTTTATGCGTATTAACACATGCACTCATGAAAAACGCACACAAACACACACATACCCACAAACACATATGAGCACACATAAGTAATCACGGACATGCAAACTACACGCACACATTCACGCAAACATGGACACACACACACACGCATACACGCACACGCACACAAAGGAGTCAGGTAAACTCACCAGCTCTATGCACTGTGTGTGATGTAATCTCTTGGCAATGTCCAGAGCAGTCTCTCCGGCGCCGTTCGCTGGGTGAAGGAAAGAAATATGACCTTTCACCTTTGATGCTCCGCCCTGTCACAGCTTAAAGACATGTCTGACAAAAGAGGAGGCACGAACGGAGGGCTGTGTGGTGATTGGGTTACAGGTTACTGTCAGGGGCGCCCCAGATTGATGTGGGACAGATGGGTGATCTATCGGGAACCCTAAAAGTCGGCTCAGGTTCACACGCCACCAGGGAGACCTGCTGACCTTCAGAGCATCTCTGTTACACGTCTTCAGCCTCTCTCTGAACTGAGTACCCTCCACTGCCCCACCTGTGTGTGTGTGTGTGTGTGTCTGCGTGTGTGCGCGTGCAAGTGTGTATCTGTGTGTATGGGTGTACGTGTATCTGTCCAAACTGTGTGTATGAGTGTGCGTGTGCATGTGTGTGTGTGTGTGTGTGTATGTGAGAGAGCGAGAGAGAGCGTGCACGTCAGTAAGTGTGTGTGCATGTGAGTGTGTGTGTGTGTGTGTGTGTGTGTGAGTGTGTGTTTGTGTATCTGCATATCTCACCTGTGTGAAGCACTGCCTTCCCTTTGAGCAACAGTTTAAGACACTCGGCCTTGTTGTGCAGGGCGCTGTAATGGAGGGCCGTACTTCCCTCCAACGTCTTCTTCTCCAGACACCCGCTGTATACACACACACACACACACACACAGACTGTCAATGAAACGGTCACGATGCCACAGCATGATGCAGCATGCGGGCGACATACCTGCAGAACAGGTACGCCCTGCACAGCACCTCCGTAGCAGCGGGCAGCTATCGAGGTGTAACGTTTGGGGAAATGGACCTGTAACCAACGGGTTTTTGATTCTCGGGGTACCCTTGTGTAAGGCAGCTTCACCTGAGCTGCCGCAGTTAAAATATCCAGTGGTATTAACAGTATGTGAAAGGTATGTGGAAAACGCAAGCTGTGTGAAAGTCGCCCTGTATTAGCATGTCTGCTGCATGCCTGGATGTAAACGTAATGTGAGCCTATAGCAGGCGTTTAGTGGGCGAGCGAGCTCGGAGAATCTGCACAATGCAGGGGTGTTTTGACTCAGAATAAAGAGCTGCATTCTTGACAGCCCTATTCATCTCCCGCTCATGATGAACGAGGAGAAACAGTGCGAACAGACACAGAATCTATTTACAAAATCTACTGAATAAAACATTAAACATGCGAGTGAGACATGGAGAAAATATCCTAAACATTTAAAACTGAAGATGGCACTGATATGGTGTAGATGAAGAGGACTGAATATCTGGAGAGCTGAGAGCTGTAGAGATGTAATGCCTCAGCCCCTGCTGCAGGGGGCGCCAGAGATAGGACTCACCTGTTCTGTGTGAGAAAGTCCACTAGAGCCAGGGAGCTCCTGTCTGCCTGCCTCACGGCCAGGTGAAGAGCTGTCTCACGCAGGTCCTGAGGGAGAGAAAGGAAAGGGGTCAGGGCATGACAGAGGGACTACTGACAGAGTAAGAATTTTCTTTGTGACAGGAAAATCAACAGAAAAGCTGGCCATACAGCCATGACCTGGAGAACAACATGGTACAAGAGGAGGGAATAGAGGAGGTGTGTGTGTGTGTGTGTGTGTGTGTGTGTGTGTGTGTGTGTGTGCATGTGTGCATCTACATCCGTGTTCAGGATTTACAATGGCATGAATGAAATCATTCTCAATACTTACATCAAAAATAAATACATTAAGCATTACTCTGACTCTGCCATCAACGCTGCCAGTGGTCACACACACACACACACACACACACACCGCCTTGTATGAGGGTGAGCTGTAGAAAAACCTGCGGGCTGCAATGAATCGGAGCAATCACATGACTATGGCTTATCTCCCCCCAAAGTGACAGGACAGCGTGGGGGATCAACAAGTTTGACTGATTTCAGGTAGGGAAGAAAGGGGGAAGAATTCTGGGATGAAAATTATCAAAACAAAATAAAAACAGGGGGATCAGACAAGAGCCAGGAGAGGGAAACATGATGGGAAAAGACAAAAAAAAAGGAGAGGAGAGGGGATAAGAGGACACAACAGGAGACATGGAGAGGAGAGAACCGCATGGTGTGGTTATCTGGAAGTTTCCAAAATGAAAGAGGAATGCGGGCGGATCACAGGGTGAGCTCCGAGGACCCGCACTTCAGAGCCACCTGATTAAGTCAGAGCACGCTCCCTATTTACGGCAACTCCGCCACAACAAATACAGCTCAAGTTTCAGTTAGCCCAATGACAGGGCAGGTGGTAGCCAGCTGGGCTCCACACGTAAACATTTCGGCCTGTGCGCTTTGGGTGGGTCTGCCACATCTGTGTTAGATCCCCTGTGATTGGACACAACGCCACAAAATACCTTGTGAGTGGACACAATGCAACAAAATCCACTGTGATTGGACACATCGCCACAAAATCCCCTGTGATTGGACACAGAGCCACACAATCCTGTGATTGGACACAACGCCACAAAATCACCTGTGATTGGACACAATGCCACAAAATCTCCTGTGATTGGACACAACGCCACAAAATCACCTGTGATTGGACACAACGCCACAAAATCCCCTGTGACTGGACACAACATTCCCATCACGAAATGTTGAAATGTTTATCCGCAACAACATGCACCCAGTAAGATAATTCAAGGAGTTTTATGATTATACCACATGAGTTTAGATGATGTTACAACTACAGTGAAACACATGTGGCTGTCTATGTGGCTGGCTTGTTTTGCATATGTGGATGGCTCTTGCTCCACTCCTAGAATATCTGTGGTATAACTGTATATCTATGGTCCTGCAAATCTATATTCCTTTTGGTTTACCAATTTATCTATGTTATCAATATATCTATGTTCCTGTACTGATATACATGCTCATAGTTAATGCTATGTTCCTGTACTAATGCTCATAGTTAATGCTATGTTCCTGTACTGATATACATGCTCATAGTTAATGCTATGTTCCTGTACTAATGCTCATAGTTAATGCTATGTTCCTGTACTGATATACATGCTCATAGTTAATGCTATGTTCCTGTACTAATGCTCATAGTTAATGCTATGTTCCTGTACTAATGCTCATAGTTAATGCTATGTTCCTGTACTGATATACATGCTCATAGTTAATGCTATGTTCCTGTACTGATATACATGCTCATAGTTAATGCTATGTTCCTGTACTAATGCTCATAGTTAATGCTATGTTCCTGTACTAATGCTCATAGTTAATGCTATGTTCCTGTACTAATGCTCATAGTTAATGCTATGTTCCTGTACTGATATACATGCTCATAGTTAATGCTATGTTCCTGTACTAATGCTCATAGTTAATGCTATGTTCCTGTACTGATATACATGCTCATAGTTAATGCTATGTTCCTGTACTGATATACATGCTCATAGTTAATGCTATGTTCCTGTACTGATATACATGCTCATAGTTAATGCTATGTTCCTGTACTGATATACATGCTCATAGTTAATGCTATGTTCCTGTACTAATGCTCATAGTTAATGCTATGTTCCTGTACTAATGCTCATAGTTAATGCTATGTTCCTGTACTGATATACATGCTCATAGTTAATGCTATGTTCCTGTACTGATATACATGCTCATAGTTAATGCTATGTTCCTGTACTGATATACATGCTCATAATTAATGCTATGTTCCTGTACTGATATACATGCTCATAATTAATGCTATGTTCCTGTACTAATGCTCATAGTTAATGCTATGTTCCTGTACTGATATACATGCTCATAGTTAATGCTATGTTCCTGTACTGATATACATGCTCATAGTTAATGCTATGTTCCTGTACTAATGCTCATAGTTAATGCTATGTTCCTGTACTAATGCTCATAGTTAATGCTATGTTCCTGTACTGATATACATGCTCATAGTTAATGCTATGTTCCTGTACTAATGCTCATAGTTAATGCTATGTTCCTGTACTAATGCTCATAGTTAATGCTATGTTCCTGTACTGATATACATGCTCATAGTTAATGCTATGTTCCTGTACTGATATACATGCTCATAGTTAATGCTATGTTCCTGTACTGATATACATGCTCATAGTTAATGCTATGTTCCTGTACTGATATACATGCTCATAATTAATGCTATGTTCCTGTACTAATGCTCATAGTTAATGCTATGTTCCTGTACTAATGCTCATAGTTAATGCTATGTTCCTGTACTGATATACATGCTCATAGTTAATGCTATGTTCCTGTACTAATGCTCATAGTTAATGCTATGTTCCTGTACTGATATACATGCTCATAGTTAATGCTATGTTCCTGTACTGATATACATGCTCATAGTTAATGCTATGTTCCTGTACTAATGCTCATAGTTAATGCTATGTTCCTGTACTGATATACATGCTCATAGTTAATGCTATGTTCCTGTACTGATATACATGCTCATAATTAATGCTATGTTCCTGTACTAATGCTCATAGTTAATGCTATGTTCCTGTACTGATATACATGCTCATAGTTAATGCTATGTTCCTGTACTGATATACATGCTCATAGTTAATGCTATGTTCCTGTACTAATGCTCATAGTTAATGCTATGTTCCTGTACTGATATACATGCTCATAGTTAATGCTATGTTCCTGTACTAATGCTCATAGTTAATGCTATGTTCCTGTACTAATGCTCATAGTTAATGCTATGTTCCTGTACTGATATACATGCTCATAATTAATGCTATGTTCCTGTACTGATATACATGCTCATAGTTAATGCTATGTTCCTGTACTAATGCTCATAGTTAATGCTATGTTCCTGTACTGATATACATGCTCATAGTTAATGCTATGTTCCTGTACTGATATACATGCTCATAGTTAATGCTATGTTCCTGTACTAATGCTCATAGTTAATGCTATGTTCCTGTACTGATATACATGCTCATAGTTAATGCTATGTTCCTGTACTGATATACATGCTCATAGTTAATGCTATGTTCCTGTACTGATATACATGCTCATAGTTAATGCTATGTTCCTGTACTAATGCTCATAGTTAATGCTATGTTCCTGTACTGATATACATGCTCATAGTTAATGCTATGTTCCTGTACTAATGCTCATAGTTAATGCTATGTTCCTGTACTGATATACATGCTCATAGTTAATGCTATGTTCCTGTACTGATATACATGCTCATAGTTAATGCTATGTTCCTGTACTAATGCTCATAGTTAATGCTATGTTCCTGTACTGATGCTCATAGTTAATGCTATGTTCCTGTACTAATGCTCATAGTTAATGCTATGTTCCTGTACTAATGCTCATAGTTAATGCTATGTTCCTGTACTAATGCTCATAGTTAATGCTATGTTCCTGTACTAATGCTCATAGTTAATGCTATGTTCCTGTACTGATATACATGCTCATAGTTAATGCTATGTTCCTGTACTGATATACATGCTCATAGTTAATGCTATGTTCCTGTACTGATATACATGCTCATAGTTAATGCTATGTTCCTGTACTAATGCTCATAGTTAATGCTATGTTCCTGTACTGATATACATGCTCATAGTTAATGCTATGTTCCTGTACTGATATACATGCTCATAGTTAATGCTATGTTCCTGTACTGATATACATGCTCATAGTTAATGCTATGTTCCTGTACTAATGCTCATAGTTAATGCTATGTTCCTGTACTAATGCTCATAGTTAATGCTATGTTCCTGTACTAATGCTCATAGTTAATGCTATGTTCCTGTACTGATATACATGCTCATAGTTAATGCTATGTTCCTGTACTAATATACATGCTCATAGTTAATGCTATGTTCCTGTACTGATATACATGCTCATAGTTAATGCTATGTTCCTGTACTAATGCTCATAGTTAATGCTATGTTCCTGTACTGATATACATGCTCATAGTTAATGCTATGTTCCTGTACTGATATACATGCTCATAGTTAATGCTATGTTCCTGTACTAATGCTCATAGTTAATGCTATGTTCCTGTACTGATATACATGCTCATAGTTAATGCTATGTTCCTGTACTGATATACATGCTCATAGTTAATGCTATGTTCCTGTACTAATGCTCATATTTATATGTCTATAAACCCTGTATTGGTGTCTACAAGCTTATTACAGTCAACTGAAGTCCTTCACTTCCCTTTTCTTTTTTATGTGAGACGAAAAAGGACTCAGTGTGTAAAAGCTCAATATGGCTTTGCTAATTCACCACTCTTGGAAAGAAGAGTCTTAGTTTGGTGCCAAGCAGAGAGTTATATATCTATGTTCATGTGCTGATATCTATGTTCATATATCTATGGTCCTGTACTGATATCTATGTTCATAGTTATATATCTATGGCCCTGTACTGATATCTTTGTTCATAGTTATGTATCTACGGTCCTGTACTGATATCTATGTTCATACTTATATATCTATGTTCCTGTACTGATATCCATGTTCATAGTTATATATCTATGGTCCTGTACTGATATCTTTGTTCATAGTTATGTATCTACGGTCCTGTACTGATATCTAGGTTCATAGTTATATATCTATGGTCCTGTACTGATATCTATGTTCATACTTATATATCTATGGTCCTGTACTGATATCTATGTTCATACTTATATATCTATGGTCCTGTACTGATATCTATGTTCATAGTTATATATCTATGGTCCAGTACTGATATCCATGTTCATAGTTATATACAGTATCTATGTTCCTATACTGATATATATGGTCCTGCATGGCAGTGTGGTACTCACCGGCCCCTGTGGCAGGGTCATGGGCTTGGCTAGGTCCTCCCCTTCGGCATACAGCTGGAGCAGTGCCGTGAGGTCACGGCTCTTCACCGCATCATGCACACGGCAGGGGTCATCGTCCTCCTTACGCAGGACATACCGGCGCTCCGCGTACTTCGCCACGATGTACTCCTTCCGCGCGTTCCTGGAAAGGGCGAGGAGAGGGCATCACGCTTTTATTCCAAATTAGGTGGAGAGACAGTGGGTGGGTTTCAATCAAATGCACTTAGTCTCCTTAAGGGCTGATGCAATTCAATCAAAACAGACCAAAATATCACACACCAATGTTTAATGTTTAGCATGGTTTGATAGAACTCCATCCTGTTTTGCCGTCAGGGAGAGGAATACAAGGGGTTTTGAACGGATGTCCCAAACAAGTGAAAAATGGAATTCCCCTCTTCTGTGGTTCAGACAAGACCGCTGGAAACGTCCCACCCACATATTCCTCTGGGAGCCAATCACAAACTGCGAACAACTTACATGTCACTTTGTGGGAGGGGCTTTACTGTGTCATTGGGGAGACCAGCCTCCATGATGTCATTGAACCTTGTGTTGCCAATGCTAACAGCCAGCTGTTGGGGGGGGAGAGAGAAAGTGTGTGTGTTAGGGGGTTGACTAGTTCCACTGTCATCTAGTCGCCATGGTGCCAAGCAACGGCTTCCCGTCTTGCCCTGGGACAGACATGGCGACTGCTGCTTGTTTGTTTTCTGCTTAAAATCAGCAACCAGATCAGAACCAGCTGCTTAACTGTGTGGTCAATTGCCTTAATCGATACCTTACATGCTGAGCAAAAGAAACCAGCACACTCTCCGGATCACCAGCGGTGAGAGGGAGCACTGCTGTTGTGCTGATATAAGGGCTGCCCTTGCGCTGGAGATACTCAGTTTAAGTGCAGAAACTGGGCCTTGTCTGTGAAAGGTCACCCAAACTCAGTTTACTAAGTAAGAGGATACTCAAATGAATCGGCTTTTGGCCCTAAGCACAGCGTTACAAGGGACTGCTTATTTGATTTGTCCAGCTGATCCCATGAGGTTTTAGTTTCCATTTCATTTCCAGTTCTGCAGCTGGATATTTACAGAAGCAGTTCCAGCTAAGTACCCTACTGAGGGGCACAGCTGCTGTGCTCCATCTAAGGGCGGTGGATTTGAACCTGCAGCCTATGTATTGCAATCTCCATCCCTTAACTACTAATACACTATACTGCCACCTGGGATGAGTAGGCAAAAGAAGAAGAGGGAAAGGATGGTGTGAAGCTGTGAGGTCATCAGGTCATGAGGTCATAGGGTCACAAGGTCAAAGGTCACATTTTGTGTGGTTGGTCATGACCCACCAGGAGCTCAGAGGTGCTCAGCATGTCCAGGGTCAGGGACTGGATCCGGGAGTAGTGCACACCCAGCTCCCGGTGGATTCCGGAACATTCTATGCAGGTGAGGATCCCCAGGTTAGTGGATAGCCAGGTGGGGTCTGCAGGTAAGTGATGAGAAAAGAAAACCTCAACAGTGAGTGAGCAGTTTTTTTTGTCTTATGCAAAGTCATGCTTTTATGTTACTGAATTACTGTTAAGCTGTATAAGATTATTAAAGAACCAACTGAAGTCCTTTACTTCCCTTTTCTTTTTTATGTGAGACGAAAAAGGACTCAGTGTGTAAAAGCTCAATATGGCTTTGCTAATTCACCACTCTTGGAAACATGACTCTTAGTTTGGTGCCAAGCAGAGAGCGGTGTAACGATAGCGATAAGTATAAAGAACAGCAGCAGTATGCTGGGCGCTCTCATAAGCATTAAACTTTAATGGCATAATTGTTAGAGGGCCAGTGAAGGTCGGTGAAAGACGACACATAAAAAACATGAAATGCAGTTGAACTTGCCTTTATCAATTCAAACCGGCCGATCACCTTTTGCCACAAACTACACATATACACAGCTCTGTTCTCGGGAGACCAAAGTGTTTGGAGGTTTGGTTCGATCAACTGTCAGTGTAGGCTATGAAAACACGGTATGTGGACTCTTTAGCCAAACAATGACTTACATGGAGCATTTCAGTGTTGGTACACACAGAGGAAACATGACACACACCCATGTCTAACATGGAGAGTGTGTGCAGTCAAACCCCTCACACATACTCACGGATGCGCGCGCACGCACACACACACACACACACACACACACACGCGCACATTACATTATAGGCATTTAGCAGATGCTCTTATCCAGAACGACTTACAACACAAAGTGCATTTCTTTCGGGATAAGGGTGTTAAAGTGCTAGCCTACACACTTACCTGGGGCTCCGCAGTCACAGCAGATCTCGTTCCCGGGCATGTTGCGCAGCTCTGCGATGACTGCGCGCGCCAGCTCCTGCAGGCCGCTGTCATGGAACTGCGTCTGGTCCCCCCCCAGCGCCGCGTTCAGGGCCTCCTCCTTACTGTTCTGCAGCACCGACACCCAGCTGGGGAGGAGAGCGAAGGAGCAGTTACAACACAACAGTGCCGAGCTTAGGTTAAGGCTAGAGATATAGTCAGAGTGTAGCTCTACTCAGACTGGAGGGTTAAGGCTAGAGAGATAGTCAGAGTGTAGCTCTACTCAGACTGTAGGGTTAAGGTTAGAGAGATAGTCAGAGTGTAGCTCTACTCAGACTGTAGGGTTAAGGTTAGAGAGATAGTCAGAGTGTAGCTCTACTCAGACTGGAGGGTTAAGGTTAGAGAGATAGTCAGAGCGTAGCTCTACTCAGACTGTAGGGTTAAGGTTAGAGAGATAGTCAGAGCGTAGCTCTACTCAGACTGTAGGGTTAAGGCTAGAGAGATAGTCAGAGTGTAGCTCTACTCAGACTGTAGGGTTAAGGTTAGAGAGATAGTCAGAGTGTAGCTCTACTCAGACTGTAGGGTTAAGGTTAGAGAGATAGTCAGAGTGTAGCTCTACTCAGACTG
>JAFBMS010000192.1:648072-670198 GCA_019788955.1 Albula glossodonta
AACGGAGAGTTTGGGATGTCTCCTCACGGAAGACCTGGATCCCGACCTTCCTAATGAGCAACAGCTGTGTCTGACAAGCCCTGGCCCCCCACCCCCCAACCCCATCCCTCCACCCTTGCCCTACCCTGCCCGCTGGCCCCCACCCCACCCCAATGTCACACTCAACCCAGCTGCAGTCTCTAATCCACCCCAGCCCTCTCCGCCACCCCCGAGGGATCGCTAAAATCCCAAAACCGTAGTTGGTCAGATCAGGGCTTGGGTCACCAAAAATTCCCCCTCCTTCAGAGCACATCCATGTAGATCCACAGCCCTGCCGCTTGATCAGCTGATAAATAATATTCCGTCTGCACTGGGCCATTCAAATAACAGCTATAGCCCACAGCACAAAAGAGACAATTTAGCAGCAAGAAATGCACAAGTTTAGAAACAAAACACATGTTAAATGTTTCTGAAACCGAGGACAGAATCGGTAATTAAAGCAGTAGGCTGTTAGCCTTCTGTTGCTAATGAGTTTGCTAATTAATAATTAACACAGCTAAATGAGTCGCTGTGAAACAACTGCGCTCACGGAAAGAACACAGAGCAGAAAGATGGAGCAATACTGTGTGTAATCAGTGGATGACAAATTATTGAAATTAATCTTTTTATCTCTGAGGCTATGTGTATGATACACAGACTGGATTCAAACAAGTCAATCAGAACACTGTGTACATGATACACAGACTGGATTCAGAGGAGTCCATTTGAACCCAATGTGTATATGATATGTAAACTGGATTTAGAGGAGTCCATTTGAACCCAATGTGTATATGATATGTACACTGGATTCAGAGGAGTCCATTTGAACCCAATGTGTATATGATATGTACACTGGATTTAGAGGAGTCAATTTGAACCCAATGTGTATATGATATGTACACTGGATTCAGAGGAGTCCATTTGAACCCAATGTGTATATGATACAAAGACTGGATTCAGAGGAGTCAATCTGAACCCAATGTGTATATGATATGTACACTGGATTCAGAGGAGTCAATCCGAACCCAATGTGTATATGATATGTACACTGGATTCAGAGGAGTCAATTTGAACCCAATGTGTATATGATATGTACACTGGATTCAGAGGAGTCAATTTGAACCCAATGTGTATATGATATGTACACTGGATTCAGAGGAGTCCATTTGAACCCAATGTGTATATGATATGTACACTGGATTCAGAGGAGTCAATCTGAACCCTGAGCACTTTGGAATGATACCATTCATAAGCTTTGAACAAGGGGGAACCAGACATGGTGAACAATCAGTAACACCTATCAATAGGGTATCGGTATAAATATCAATCCAGTCAAACCCCAGTCCTGTACTTCAAAGTCATTTTTTCAACTTTTCTCTTCCACTTTGGAAAGCCTGTTTGCAAAGTTGTAAATTGGGGGTGGGGGTGGAATATGGTCTCCCAAAGAAGTTAGCATTCAATGCTGTATGTGTTAACAGAGAGCCACCGACCCCCCCCCCCCCCCCCCCCCCCGCCCATGTTCATTTGAAAGTTACACTCCAATCCATCTCTTGGTATTTCAGATTTGGTACAACCCCCATGACCCCCCCGGTGCTCACCCGTCGCTCTTCTTCAGCAGGAAGCCAGATTTCTCCGTGCCGTACTTCTTGTTCCCCTGGGGTTGGTGGATGCTGTAGCCGTTTCCAGAGTTACCGGAGTTCTTTCTGTTCAGGTGCTCCTGGGGGGCCAGACAGGTAAACAGAAACTGTGTCACTGTGGCCTCTGGGTGGCGCTCACTCTGTGGCGCATTGGCTTGGGCCGCAGACGAGAGACGCCGGGGGGTTTAAGTCCCAGCCATGCCATCACTGGCCATGGGAGGAGGTCCGAGCTGGTGAGGCAGCAATTGGCAAAAGCCTTGCCAGGGAAAAGCAGGGGTTAAGCTGGTGAAGTTCATTACCCTAATCGCTATGGGGTTGTATTATTCTATTCCTATCCTATATTTCTAGTCTCTGTGTGCCGTAGATATGCTGCATTTGAGCATAATTACAGCAAGCCCTTATACAATAATTTAACACTGCTTTTGTCGGGTGTTTTTGCAGCTTGTTTGAGCATTCGCTGTGTTCCCAGCTGCACCATGACCATCTTCCTGTAACTTCTGAAGCTGTGTTTAAGTTAAAATATTTTGCCATGACAACCCTTTAAATGATAAATACATACATAAATGAGGGTTACCACCCAAAATATATTTGTATTTTCAATGAGCTTTCAATGGCATTCTAGGGAGAAACATATAAAGGATTTTTGAGTACTAGCACTTGGGCGATGTCGACATATTGGGCTATTTTTGCCAAGAGAACAGACATTCCGATGCACATTATATCAAAGTAATATGTTGTGTCTACAGCATCCAGAGTCTGTCATCCATGGAATGTATAAACCAGTGGGCTGTCCAGTTATTTTGCGCTGACAGCATGCCCGACATTGCAAGCCTTGATAGTAACACAAAGCCACAAACATATTTTTAAATACCGGAAATTTTGGTTTTCGGTTACTTTTCTTTTCAAGGACAGTGTGATATGTGACCACGTTTCAGCCAAATATTTTCCAGGACCACGGCAGCCGGATAAATGATACCAGCAGTGTGATGTAGCGGGCTGGAAATTAAGCACCATAGATGTGTGGGGCAGTTTGGGTAACTGCAGTGCATGCTGGGAAGGCTTACCTCCTTGCCCTCCACCTGCAACATCGTGCGGAGGGAGTCACGCAGCTGGGAGAGCTGCCGCACATCCTCATCCTGGTCCTGACGCACCTGCACGGAGAAAACAGGGTCACCTACAGATCACCTGAGCACACCTGCACCCCCCAGCCAGCTGAAAGCAGGGGCCGAATACCTTCTCCAGTCTGAACAGTCTGTACCTTTATCTATTAGATTAACAGACCCCTGTGTCAAACGCACAGACGTGGGCATTAGAGGGGGAAACTCCATCATGGACTTCGAAGAGTTGCAATGCATTGTGGGGTGTCTCACTGCACCACTTGGGAGTCCAAACTAAATTTGATTACATATATCCAAGCAAGGGAAAAATCAGGATCGCATTAATGTGGGTTGGGACTGCTGAGACATCATTAAGTCATATGTTGACTTTACTTTTTTTGTTCACGGCCTGCAATCCGTCTCCTGTCAGCTTCACTGAGGGATTTTGGGGGAAGTGTGCCGGTGTTCCGGACCTTAAACAGACAGAGGGCTCATCCGGCCTAAAACTGGATTACATTACATTACACAGTTTATTTGCTTAGTCCTTATCCCTAGACTTAAACGCTAAGACAGCTTATTTTTTATGAACGTATTATCCAGTACATTTACACAGCTGGGTATTTTCTAAAGCAATAAAAGGTTAAGAACTCTACTCAAGGCGGCAGGGTTCTCGTGGGGTAACAGTCCTGTTTATCCTTCAATATGCAACCTCAGCTGTGCCTCACTGGCACCTAGAGCAGCCCAGTGCAACTTAAATAGTAAAAATTTATGAACCCTGCTTACCACATAGCAGCGAGTTTTTCTAAGATAGAGTTTGATCCTGCAACCCCCTGTGTTGAAACCCAGCTGTGTCACACTAGCATCCTTGGCAGCCCGAGGCTCATGGTTTCTCATGCCCTTGTCATGCACTGGCACTGGTGACATGGAGGGGAGTTTGTGCATGATGATTTTCGGCTAAAAGTCTGTGGTGTGAAAATGCAGGTGCTGGAGCCTCTAGGCGGCCCACCCTGCTGATAGGGGTGGAGTTTGATTGAGGTTTTTAAATAAAGGTTTAATTAGCTCAGCTACACCAGGTTTCAGTCAATGGATCAAAGGGTTCAGGTCAGATGCCAAGAAGTATTATTTTTCAACAAGGGTTCTTTGTTTTGTTTCTTCAACAGGTCATCCACAGGGTTTAGTCCATGCTAACCCTCCTGGCTCTTGAGACTTTTACCCCCTCTAGCACTTTAACCGAAAACCCTTGTCCCGAAAGACATGCACTTTGTGTTATAAGTTGCTTCGGATAGGAGCGTCTGCTAAATGCCTATATATATGTAATGTAATGTAATGGGTCGTCAATGCTTGCAATGGTTTGACAGGTCATTTACTCAAGGCAGAGATCCTTGTTTAGTGTTTAAGTCCAGGCTTGATGCAGTGCTGGATGCTCTCCAGACTGTAGGTAAACGATGAGCCTAGATGGTTTTCACACACTGCGGAGTGAAAATAAGCAATGGTACCAAAAAACCTGTCTTTGCTCCTATGCTTTAGTGGTGCATGGATGCAGCAATGAGAGGGCCCATGAGTGCAGTTGAGGATTACAAATTTGCTGAAAGGATGAGCCAAAAAAAAGCAAAACAAAAAAAAAAAAAAACCCTGGGGTTAAAAAGCACCTGGTAAAAAAAAGAAAATGATTAAAACCACACCGGTTTTGAGGTTGCATGAACCTAAATGTGTGAAACAAACGGTGAGAAGATGAAAGACGAAAGAGAAAGGAAAAAAACAGCAGGCCCGCACACGCCCGATGCCGCTCGCTGTCCCGCCGAGCCCCCCGAACCGGTTTCCTTTCCCGGGGACCTCGGGAGCGCCGGCTCACCTCCAGAATAATAACCTGCCTGTACTCGTCCCCCTTGGCCCTGCCAGGACCGGCGCAGCCAAACAAAGCAAACAGGGCCTCCTGCTCACTCGCAAGGGTTAGAGAGGCCCTCTCTCTCCCTGCCTCGCAAGGTCCGGACCGCAGCCGCCGCCTCGGAGGGGAGAGAGGGGGCTCCCATCTAACCCCAGCTCAGCCCGAATAACTCAACAGCCACTATGCAAACACAACAACAGCAAAATAAATAAATACATGAAAAGTTGTGTGAACCGCTAAAATGCATGTTTGCAGGGTTGCAGGCTCTTTCTTTGTGCATGAGGCTTTCTGTCTTGTAACCTTGGTGATGTTTCATCTTTTCATCTTTTTTTTGGGGGGTTTTTCCCGAGGTTGAGGGTAGTGTGGGGGGGGGGGGGTGCGTAGGGTGGGGGGGGGGTAAGCTGGTGTAAGGGGAACGTGCTGTAGGGAGGTTTGTTTTGGATCAAAGATGACTCTTGGGGAGGGGAGGGGAGGAGAGCGGGACGGAGGGAGGGAGCGAGGGAGGAGGGGTGTGGGGGGATGTCAAGTACAGGGGCTTTACTGAAAACGTGGTTGCTTTTCTGGCTGTTTCAGCTCAGGAGCAGGGAAACAAAAGAGGAGAGCTGAGAGGAGACGCAGAAAACCACCAGGGGCCTGAGAGGAGAGTCGCTAAAGCCGCGGCACGGACTGTCAGATTAAGTCACGGCGTCGCAGTGACCCGGTTGCACTTTATCTGTTTATTGTGTCTGTGCAAGGCCACTGCTGAGCCTGACTAAGCTCAGTGGCGTTCACCGCGCGGCGGGAGAGCCGGTACAGGCTTTTCAACCTGATAAACGGCTGCTTCTCATCCTCAAAAACACAGACAAAAAAAAAAAACAGACAAAAACTCAGACGTCCAAAACTTCCAAATTCCTCTGCGACGAGACTTTCTGTCTCTGCTCGTGGTCTGACTTCCATTCGATGTCTACACCTGCGCAGGACCATTTTTCAGTGCTTTTTTTTTACTTTAATTTTTCCGAGTTGCAATAGTTTCCAGAGCTGATGGATTTATTCCAATCTTGCTGGCTGTGTGAGTTTGAGGTTTCGGCTCTCGTGTTACAGGGTGGGTCAGCGCGCTGCAGTATGTGCTTGACTATTGTTACCCTGCTCTCCTGTGTTATCCTGTTTGATTTTCAACAAGTCTGCTTTCAGAAAAACAACATCCCTGCCTCTCTATCTTCCCATATCATGGGGGCTGACAGTCAGATAGGCTGTCTGTACATACAAAGACAGCTGCAGTCAGAGACTTTCCCAACAGACAGATAGACTACGACAGAAAAAATAACAAACAGGAAATGTTGACATGTGGTCCCACAGAAAAATGCCACACAAACAGTCCACTCGCACAAAGATACAGAGAAGAAAAGACAGACAGTCAGACAGACAGACAGAGAGACAGACAGACTGACGGACTGACAGAAAGTGAAATTAAAAGATGGAGGGACTGACAGTCACAGATAGACACATAACCTTAAACATAGACAGCCCACTAACCAGACAGACAGAGGGAAACAGACAACAGACTAAGGGACAGACACACAGATGGAGACACAAAATTGAAGGGACAACAACACAGACAGATTAACAAAAGTAACAGACAGACAGACAGACAGACCGACAAATGGAGAGACTCATAGACAGAAAGAGGGAGACACACATACAAAGGGACAGGCTCACATTCACACACGCTCAAATGGACAGGCATGCATAGACAGACAGACAAAGAGACAGACACAACAGAGACAGACAAACACAAAGATAGATGGGGGAGATGGACTCACAGACAAATGGACACAGAGAGAGACAGACACATGGACAGACAGCTCCCTGCTCACCGTGTGCACAGAGGCAGCCAGCTTCTCCACAAAGGGCCCAATGTGTTCAGCCGCCTTCAGCCCGTCCTGGAAAAAACTGAGCAGATGGAATGGAGTTGAGTCACTCGTTCCGTTTTTGCGGTCACACGTTCACTCTCAGGGGCCCATCAGTCTGCGGCTCACCGACCCGGGCAGGTAGAACCGCGGTCGGGCACACACGTACGCAATGGCGGACCGGCCACCGAACCCGTAACGCTGAAATGGCACGCTGGTCGATGAAAACAGTCACTAAAGGCACGGGGCCCTCGGCCGGAGCAGGTAAGCAGTAAGCGCTCAGGTTTGTACTGACAGGTACCATCTCACCTCACCTACTGAGGCTCTTACTCCTCAAGGCTTTTGTTTCTTTTTTTAGTTTTAACCTTAAACTATGCTATGTTGAGTTATAGCCTGTGTCACAAATGTCACCATGAGAGGGCAAGTACAAGAGTAACCTCACAAACCTTAAACTGTATGAATCATGGATCAAAAAACATAGTATCTGGCTAAAATAAAACTGGGTTAAATAAAACCGACCTTTAGGGGAATTGCTAAGACAGGATCGCCAAAATTGAAAACCATGAGTGTTACTTTAATTTTTTGGATGAGTTGAGAGATGGAGACTCACTTAAGCTGGGCCTGGAAGTACTTAATCAGGCTCTGTAGCAGGTCTGGGCCCTGTCGGGTCTTCAGGTCCTGAGTCTTTAGCAGGTACTGAAAAAAAACACACAGCAGGTATTGAAAAAACACACCGCAGGTACTGACAGCACACCCAATCAGCCCCTTATTTACACACTCAATGTTTATTTAAACGAGGTCAGAAACAATGATAATGTTATCATGCTGAAGTATGATTGTTTGCCAGGTGCTAAATTGTGGTTTCCTTCCAGAAGTGTGCATATTGATTAGCATTGTTTGTTAATCATTTAATTTCCTCGACAGGTTAATCTTCTAGTTTCCAGCTGAATCATGCTTTGGCTCATTTCTGGTTTCTGGGCCTATAGTTCCCCTTTCTCTAGGGTATTTTTTGCATTTCATCCTGGATATATTCACTCGATTTTGTGTGGTAATTCAATTGTGTGTAGCTCGACCCCCATCTCGCAGAGCCGCAGAGACAGCTAGGTTTCAGTGGCCACTTTTCCACATTCAGGTCAGCTAGTCCAAACCAAACGCTTGAGTGATTCCATTTCTACAGCTGCCAAGTTTCCTTTTCCACTGTCAGAACGTGGAGATGCCAACATAACACTAAATTCTGTGTTAACATTGTACTTACAGCCAAAGATTAACGATAACATCTGTATTTTGTGGGTGAGCTACTTGCAGAAACCCTAGGCTTGATGTAATCAAACATGCTTAGTTTCATTAAAGGTTTCTTCAGTTCAGTTTAAAAAGACTTTAAATTACACCATGTGGTTAACTGAGAATGAGATACTTGATTAGAGACAAGCAAACATGTACTTTTAAATGTTTCCTTTTCATTTTAAAACTGAATAGAAAACGCCCTTAAAACGAGTAACATCCTTTTTGACTGAATCACATATTCCCTTAAAGAAACTAAGTGCCGATGATTGAATCTAGTCAAAAAAGGGGTCAAATGCTTGGGTCTAGAACCCTACCAAAGTACTACTTACAGAAGCTTGGAAGTGGGTGTGGGAAGGCAAAACCAATCCAACACCAGCACATATCAGTTACTCAGTGTTAGCGCAGCATGGCTAATGTTCCACAACACTAACCTATCAATTATAAACACTTGATTATACAGTTAATTCCCTTCACCTGCTTTCTTTGTGTCTGAACTCGTCTGTGATTTTACAACAAAAAAAACCTGGGTCCCCTGCGGCCCTCCAGGACCTCAGTGACCAAACTGTGGAGCCCTGGTTTTGCTTATGCTAATTTCCAGCGTTAGCTACTTTGAAGATGTTTCAAGTCTTTTAAACATCAGGGTAAAAGACAGAAGAAAATAAAAGAGAACAAAAAGAAAAGCACATTAAATGAAATATGATTTACATGTGATTGTTCGCTGGCATGCCTACACTAAAAGCACCCTGGGAAAGGAGCCTAAAAGGCCAGACTATTACCGCTAAGAAATGACGGATTTGCTGGTGAATGTTCCGTTGAGTCCAAAAAGCAAATGTCTTTCACTTCTCAGTGATGGAATGTAAACTTACATCAAGGCAGTTCTTTCTTTTGAAGGACAATCCCGTCAAAATGTAAAATAACACAGAGACACAGTCGAGGCACTTCGCTCAAATCCTACCTACCACTTAAGCCCACTTCCACCCCCCTACCCCCCACCCCCCCTTCCATTAAAAACAAGGCACAGCTTCAAAAAACGTAATCAAAGGGTAGTACATCAAAGTTTCTCCAATCTCTTTTTTATTGAAAAAAGGGTCTGAGGTGGGGGGAAGCATGGCAGGAGACCGTGGACTGCAGCGGTGCTCGTCTCGTCTCCGGAGATGACCCAATGCGGAAAGAATGACTGCAGCATCAATAAAAAAAAAAAAACCCTCCCGTTTCTTTATTTTTTTCTGTCTTAAAAGATGCCTATAAAGACTCCACAGCTGGGAGACAGCAGGGAAGCGCCAGCAGAAACACTAAAAAAGGGGCAAACCGCACTTGTTGTTTGCTCAATTTAAGTGAGGGGGCTCACAGGTGCCTCTGAAAATCAGAGGAATTTAGAGCCAAAATGGAGGCAGGGGTGGGACAGCAGACAAGCCCATGTTAGCAAGCGGGCATGTGTTCCTATATGCTTATTTAGGCCTGATTTATAACCCTGATGCCACACAGTATTTGTGGGTTTGACTCATCACTGCTACACTGCTAAGCTGTCCTCTGAGGCGTCTGCTCATTGGTAAGGAGAGCCCAATTCGCACAGACTGAAGCTGGTACCCACAACAGTGTGGGTTAAATATCAGACCACGGGCCTCCTGTCCTGGAGGGCATGATGGCTGAATGGAGTGTTGAGAGATAAGGGTACACTGATGTGAACCAAACATTACGTTCTGCTGTAAAGGGCAAAATGTTCTAATTGATGCAAACAAGCCAGTGATTGACAGCTAACTGTGGTGTGCCACTGGTCACAACCCCCCAAGGAGGGCAGCTGCAGTCCTCTGCCTGGGAATTGAACCTTTAATCTCTGAGGTACAAGACCAGCTCTCGAACTATTACACTACATTGCAACCCCTAACCCCACACTGTAGCCCCTCCCCCCACACCTCACACATCTGCAGCTGGAAGCTCCGCCTCTCTCTCTCCATGTCGTCTGTCACGTCCGTCGGCTCCGCCCTGATCACGCCCTGCTGCTTGCTCTTCTCCCTCCGCTCCTTCTCCAGCTTAGCCCTGAGAAAGGGGGGAAAGACAGAGAGAGAGAGAGAGAGAGGGAGAGAGGACAGGAGAGACAGAGAGAAGGAGTGAGGGAGAGAAAGAAAGGGAATTGAAAGAGAGAGAGACAAAGAGAGATGGAGGGAGAAAGCAAAAGAGATCCTTTAACTTTTTGCACTCTCACAATAACTAAAAAACTCAGTAACTAAATAACTCTCTGCATAACTAAAAAACATGAGAATATTTACATCCACCCCAAAACATGCCCCTCCACCGCCCCCCACATCGGACACAGTGACAGGGTATGTAAGTCAGAGCACACCACAACCTAAAAATAGACATTACACCCCAGCCCTGCCCCAGATACCTCCCCCGATACATTTACAAAACACACACTCCAACGTGCAAACAGCTCCTGCAAGACAGCACACACTCAGGAACTACTTAACTTTACTAACCATACTTGGGGGGAGGGGGGGGGCACCTTTAGAAAAAGTTTCTTTAAAAAAAACTTAATAGTGACCAGAAGGAGCAGAGAGAAGCACGACTCCAGCAAAAACTCACACTTTGACATCGTACTCCTTCCAGCTCTTCTCCATCTGCTTCTTCAGCTCCTAGGAAACCAGGGAACAAATGTTACCATCAGGGCTTCAGTCCAGGAACACTGAAAACCACAGATCTGAGCAGACTAAACTCCAGAAAGACATCAGGGTGCTAATGCAGGAAAATGGGCCACACCAGGGCAGTTTCAGTGTGTGGATGGGCCCCACAGTCTGCATCCAGTTAAGGCTCTGTTCCAGTGTGTGGATGGGCCCCACGGTCTGCATCCTGTTGTATCACTGTTCCAGTGTGTGGATGGGCCCCACAGTCTGCATCCTGTTAAGGCACTGTTCCAGTGTGTGGATGGGCCCCACAGTCTGCATCCAGTTAAGGCACTGTTCCAGTGTGTGGATGGGCCCCACAGTCTGCATCCTGTTAAGGCTCTGTTCCAGTGTGTGGATGGGCCCCACGGTCTGCATCCTGTTGTATCACTGTTCCAGTGTGTGGATGGGCCCCACAGTCTGCATCCTGTTAAGGCACTGCCCCAGTGTGTGGATGGGCCCCACAGTCTGCATCCAGTTAAGGCACTGTTCCAGTGTGTGGATGGGCCTCACAGTCTGCATCCTGTTAAGGCTATGTTCCAGTGTGTGGATGGGCCCCACGGTCTGCATCCTGTTGTATCACTGTTCCAGTGTGTGGATGGGCCCCACAGTCTGCATCCTGTTGTATCACTGTTCCAGTGTGTGGATGGGCCCCACGGTCTGCATCCTGTTAAGGCACTGTTCCAGTGTGTGGATGGGCCCCACGGTCTGCATCCTGTTAAGGCACTGTTCCAGTGTGTGGATGGGCCCCACGGTCTGCATCCTGTTAAGGCACTGTTCCAGTGTGTGGATGGGCCCCACAGTCTGCATCCTGTTAAGGCACTGTTCCAGTGTGTGGATGGGCCCCACGGTCTGTATCCTGTTAAGGCACTGTTCTAGTGTGTGGATGGGCCCCACAGTCTGCATCCTGTTAAGGCACTGTTCCAGTGTGTGGATGGGCCCCACGGTCTACATCCTGTTAAGGCACTGTTCCAGTGTGTGGATGGGCCCCACAGTCTGCATCCTACCAGCTAAAGATAGACCATACAGCATTTTTCCCATGTCTACAAGAAGATTTGAAATTCTCTTCCTCTCCTCCCATAAACTCAACCCCTCACGTCTGTGCTATCTCTGACTGACAAAAGAGTAAACAGCCACGTGTGCACTTTGTAAATACAAAGGGAATTTTTTCAATTATGGAGCTAACCGGGAAATTCAGTGTTTGACACTAGTAATGACAGACAGAGAAACCCCCTCATCTTTACTGAGAGTCCATTAGTTCAGCTATTTAAAAATAAATAGGTCAATAACACTACACAGAACGGCTTTGGACGCCAGCCACTGCAAGGTTGTTTTGCTGGGCTGCTGCTGGTTTAGCCATTAACAGGGATATGTCTCAGCATGCTCAGGTGAGTGTGCCCAGGTGAGCATGCTCAGGTGAGTGTGCTCAGGTGAGTGTGCCCAGGTGAGCATGTGAGTGTGCTCAGGTGAGCATGCTCAGGTGAGTGTGCCCAGGTGAGCATGCCCAGGTGAGCGTGCCCAGGTGAGTGTGCTCAGGTGAAAAGGCTAAGGTGAGGCCCCAAGGTAAAAATTAACTTAAGAAACAAAAAAAATGATTGATTTGGTATTTGTTAAAATAAGCTAAATCTGCCAAGATGATAAAAAAAGTTACTATTGAGAAAAAAATCTAAAACTGAATCAAGAAAGATAATCTTGATGGTAAAATGCTAAGAAAGGAACTACAAGAAAAACTACAAACTACAAATTACAAAAGCAAGAGAAATTATCTGAACCTATGTTTATAGTATTTTTCTGGCAGTGGAGGTGAGTGCTGCTCACCTGTCTCCCATCCCTCAGCTCCGCCTTCAGGGCGCTTTCCAGAGGGAACGAGATGATGTTGTTCAGGTTCTGCACCTGTGTGGAGGATAGACAGACAGACAGACAAACAGACTCAGGTGAGATTCAAATCTGAGCCACTCAACAGAGAAACAAAGTCCTTTTGTCTACGTTTACATTTTAATCGTTTAGCAGATGCTTTTAATTTGAAACAACTTACAGGATGTACGTTTGTTCAACAATGGTCCAACAGCATCACATCCAAAAGTAACAAAACAATAGAAAAGCACGCTGCTGCAGTGAACAAACAATGGCAGTGCTAGTAAGGGCCTGTACAGAGAGTATGGGTTAGTGTTTTTTCCTTAAGATCGAGGGATAGAGGAGGGTGCGGGGTGCAGCCTGAAAAGGTGGGGTTTCTGTCTGTGGAGAATTATGGGCTGGGATTTAGCCATGCTGACAGAGGTGGTTTGATCATTCCACCACTGGGGAACCAGAATAGAGAAACAGGTGCGTCTGAGTGTCACAAAGACCTGGTGCCTGTAGCAACGGGACCACAGGACACCCTGAGATGGTTGAGTGGAGCCATCTCGCTGGGGTGTGTGGTGTATGGTGAGAACATTGCCTGGAGGTCCCAAAGTCCTCCGGTGACAGTTCCTTGGCTCCCCATTCAAAAATATGAAGCCTGGTTTTCCCTCGCTTTCAACCGTGGAAGCCACAGGAAAATTTCCACTTTGCACAGGGAAATATGGAAAGTTCATTCAGCTCTACATACTAGATCAGGAGTGTCAAACTCCCGTCCAGGAGACGCTCGATGTCTGCAGGGTTTCATGGTTTTTTTTAAATCAGCTGCCAGTTGAGGAGGAGAGCCCATGGAAAGAAGGGCCAGGCTGGCATCGTTGGCAGTGGAGCTGAATGACATGTATTAATCTGCAGCCCTGTTGCCAGTTTTGCTACAAAATCTGCACATAACCTGCCTCACAGTCCCTGGTATATACGTGCCCTGAATGCTGCCAAGGTTTGAGAACTCTTTAGCCTATCAATGGCTTGAATGTATCACTTAAACACAGATCAAAAACATCCTCTGGGTGGATCATGCAGATGCTTGTGAAGGTCCGCATCGGTAAGGCTACAATTTACTCCTGCTTTTTCCCCTCTGAGGAGATTTTTGAGTTGGACCTAAACAAAGACCACAAACTAAGTGCAAGCATAGGGCCTTAGTCATAAGCAGGACTAGTATGTCTAACCAAAACCTTTCTCAGAGTTTATTTCTGCTCTCTCACACAGCAAACTTTCAT
The DNA here is from genome assembly GCA_019788955.1 of Albula glossodonta. NCBI lineage: Eukaryota > Metazoa > Chordata > Actinopteri > Albuliformes > Albulidae > Albula > Albula glossodonta. Next base: position 661,650 of record JAFBMS010000192.1, read on the forward strand.
TTTTTTTCCCTTCACAAAAAAAAAAAACTTCAGGTACAGCAATAGGGTAATCCAGAGATCAAACAGGATACAAAAATGGTAAATTCAGGATATTGTGGTGGAGTATAGATCAAATATTTGCTGTGGCTGCTGTTACAATGTTACAGGCGGAAGTTTCCAGAATTACAGGCGGAAGATTCCGGAATGTGTATGAATGGAACCCGGTAGCTAGGCTACCCTCTTACTCCCCTCCCCCAATCCAATCCTGCTGCTAACTCCGCTATCTGTGATGTTTATATTACAGGAAGGTTTTTGTTTTCCAGCGCTGATAAACTTTAGTGCTCCTCCATAGGAAGCGGACTGCCTTGGTGCCAGTCAGTCTTGGGACTCTGCCAGGACCAAATGACTGACCTACATCGAAGTGCCGGGCTGTGCGGTGGACCTGCTGCTCTCTGTATGAGAGGCCAGGGGTAGAAGCGTGGTGTAGCTGTTAGCGTGCTAGGTGTGCACTGCAGAGGTTGCAAGTTTGAATCCCAGATGAGGCACTGTCACAGTCTTGAGTAGCATGCTTTGCCTAAATCGTTTCAGTAAATTTTCCAGCTGTATAAAATGGTAAACTCTGGATAAGGGCATCTGTAAATTGATGATGATTATTATTATTTGCACAATTTATTAACTGACATAAATTGTACTTGTTACTATAACAATAATGTATGTCTGTGTTTCTCCAGCATTGGCTCCAGTTACGTGTCCTACGGTGGTTTCCTCATATCGCAGGAGCTGAGATATCGCTCATTCCAGGCCGAGTTGATGATTACCACGCAGGCAACAGAGGGAGCCTGCCCAGTCCACGTCTGTTACTGTGGGCTGTTAGAAACCCTGCTCCAACAGATTTATTTATTTATTTTTTAATCAAAAAAACAACAGAACAGCTGCACAAAGATAAACAGGACCAACATGACTTTTAAATTAACCGCTCGAAAGTGAGAAACCGAGTCAGAGAGCAAAAAGCTCTGTTTTTTTGTTCAGTAAATAGGCCTCGTCCTGAGTCCCCCCCCCCCCCCCCCAGAGAAGCACAGAGCTGATTCATGGCTCCTGTGGCTGGGGGGGTGTGGGGGTTGCGGCCTTCTCTTTTCAAAAACGTGGAGGGATCTGGGATGAATTAGTGTCGTCATAGTAACAATCGGTGGGAGGGTTCCTTCCTCTCTCTCTCTCTCTCTTTCTCCTCCTTACCTCCCGGTTTTTGGAATTTTGAGAGAGCGGCCTTAGTTGCAGCTGCTGCCCTGACCTTAAACACACACACACACACACACAAACATACTCACACAAACACACAGACACACCTACATACACACATTCACAAATGCAAACACATACACACACACATACACACACACACATACACACATACACACACACATTCACAAACACACACACACATATCCACACACATACATTTGCATATGTACAGTCATGCGCGCACACTAACACACGCACACATGCATCCCCGCACACACACACAGGCACCAAGTAGAGACAGGTTCCCATGTCCGCCTCCCCACCCTTCCCATCCCTCCAGCAAAAGGCCCCAACTGCCCTGACCCTTCAGCTGCAGAATACACCCCCCCCTTACCAACCCCGCCACCCCCCAGCACCACCACCAGCAGCACCACATCACCTCCCATGTCTCCCATTCATAAATAAAAATACAGTGACCGGGCCAAGCACAGATGCATGCTGGGTAACAGGAGCAGCCCTGGACTACCCTGCTCTGCTCTGCTCTGCTGCTGGATTAGTATCATCAGCGATGAGGTCATAGCTTAGTGTGAGGTCAACAGAGTGAGTCACGCTTCTGTCAGGCCCGGATCTCACATAATACACACCCCGCTCTTTCATGAGCACACCACTTATACATGATGACTGTCATTTTACTACTTAACAATATCATTTTTAATAACAGGGATAACTTAGAATACAGTAAGAATATAACCACCTCATGGAGAATTAGCCTTTCCAGTATAAGAGCTTCTATTGTTTTTATTCCTGTGCCATAGTATTGAGTAGAAATACATTTTGATGGTTAGGGAACTGGGTTTGTAACTCTTGAGGTTGCAGGTTTGAATCCCAGAGAAGACAATGCCTTGGATCTCTTCAGAAAGGTACCCAGCTGTATAAATGGACAGTGTGTGTGAAAGACATAATAAAATTTTTTAAAAAAAGCGTGTGTTAGTCACTCTGCTGAATAAGGGCGTCTGCTAAAAGCATCAAATGTAAAAATAACGATTGCTGTATTGCCTCTTGGCAGGTATTCCCTAGTGAATATTAAAGGTTTTAAAGTACTTCATCCATCCATTTATCTGTCTATTCATTTAACGGTTCATTCACAAAGCGGCACAAAGGCAGGCGGTTTTTGGTGTGTGGCGTGTTCCTTCCTGTTACACTCCAACAAGGAGCACACTTTGTTAAAAACACTTAAACCCTTCAGACACCCGGAAAATTCCTGCAGATTACCGGCTATGTCTGAAAAAGAAAAGAAAAAAAAAAGAAAAGCAACGTCTATTCTCACTAATGTTCACCAAATTCATTCACCTTCAGAACAGAGGCACGTTTCATCGGAAACGCTCAGGCCTTCGGCCTCTGGCTGGCTCGGCAGTAAGATGCTAATTCAGAAACTGGGCACAGGCCCTGTGACTGGGTGGGCCGGCTATCCACATTCGCGAGGCAGCAGCTGGCACAGCTCTTACAGGGGGAAGATAAGCGTTGGGCCGGTTCAGTGTGTTAGTCTCATCGCTCTCTAGTGCCCCCTTCTGGTCATTCAGGGCACCTATGTATATATGTATAACCAAGTATATGTTGACTCTGTCAACCTCTGATGACATGGTAGTCCATCTGCAGTGTGGAAAAAAGTGAGCATTCATCGTCATGTGAAACGGAGGAGGTACTGCCTCCTGATTGGGCGAGAGAGGGCTGCTGTATGAGGGTAAGCAGTTTGGCTTAGTCTGGGTGGGAAAAACATGACATATGCCAAGAAATGAATGAATGAATGAATGAATGATTGAATTCCCAGCTATCAGTGGATGTATTTGCAAATGTTATGATTTACTGTCTGATTTCTCCCAAATTTGTGTCAAAGTATCTCTGTCATAACACACTCAGTCACAAAGTTCAACTCTCACCCCCTGACACCCCCATGACCCCCCCCAAAACAGCACGTCTCCCCCCCTACACTCCCCCTCATCTGTGACTCAAAGCCCAAATTGCCTCCAGCCTCCCCCCCCTCCACCGCCCCCCCCACCACTCCTTCCCCCCGTCACTCAAAAAAAAAAACACCCACTCCCCTCTTTCTCAACCGAACCCCAACTTTCACCCCCCGCCCCCACGTCATGCCTTAAATTCTTCTCCCCAGCCTCACCCCTTAAAGATCGAGCTTAATTCATCCCAACATTTTTTGGCTACATGTCACATCCTGTATTTTGAAAATGGTGTTCCAAAATGACAAAAGTCCAAAAATCGGCATGATAATGAAAGTATTCGTAGCTGGACTTAAAAAAATAAATAAATAAACTTCCTGACTTCCTGCTAAAACGATTTTCCATATGCAGTGATGTATGCTTTTGCATAAATTACAGGCATGATGAGACTCTCCTGTTCATGGAAGTGTAGCAGAAATAAGGAGGCGTTACTTTTCCAGCTATTTCTGAGAACTCCTACATCTCCATCCTCTTCTTCTGTGTGTCTCCAGAGCAAAAGCAGGGACTGGAAGTGGGTACTTAGCCGGAGTGGGTTTTTTAAGTACACTCCCTCCCAAAATCACCCATTAAATTCCCTTCCCTCCATCCCCTGCTCCCTCCCGTACCCGGGACCCCACCCCTCTGTCCCCTCACCAGGTTCTTGAAGAGGGCCGTCACTTCGCGCGTGAACACCGCCAGGTTCAGGAAGCCGGTGGAGACCTCGTGGTTGTCCTGGGACAGATGGCTGTTGCCCAAATTCTCCAGGATCTCGATGTATTGCTCCTTGTTCTCTACATGTGCTAAGATCAAAAAAATAAACAAAAAAACATCAGAAACGCAAGCAAGAACAATGTGGAAAACAAATAAATCACACGGTAATGAGCTATAAGAACATCAAACACTCAAACCACAGCTTTCCATGAGGAAGATAGACTTCCAATACAAACACCACAGTGATTCACCACCAAGAACAACAGTAAGCCCTCATGCCAGGGGTTGATCATAAGAAAAACATTGAACACAAGCACTACAGTCATTCTAGCGAGAGCATCATCTACAACAGGCACTACAGTCGATCCTGCAAGAAAAAACATGAAATACAAATGCAAACAGCAGTCCACGACCAAGAACAACTGTCAAATACCACAGTCATTCACAGGCATGAATAACAGCAAACACAAGAAAGAAAGTTTTCCCGGAATCAAAGAAGAACACAAGACCACTGACAACCTAGTCAACGAAGAGCTCCAATGTGTAGTCCAACTGACAACGATCAAAACCAGCGGCCAAATAAACAGCCATAAAAAACTAAAGCAGTAACATCCATACGACCCACCCAGAATGCTACCGTCTCTTCACCTGCTTATTACCATTTGACTGACAGATACAGAGAGAGTCCTTTGCCCCCTCCCATTGGCTCTGTGAGGTCACATGATCACAGGCAGTCATTTGATTGGCAGATGCAGCGTTAGTCTTGAGCGGTGCCTATTGGCTCTATGATCACAGGCAGTGAGTGACCCTAATGGTGTCTGTAAAATTGAAAAAAATCCTTTCTCTTTCTTTCTTTCTTTCTTTCTTTCTTTCTTTCTTTCTTTCTTTCTTTCTTTCTTTCTTTCTTTCTTTCTTTCTTTCTTTCTTTCTTTCTTTCTTTCTTTCTTTCTTTCGGAGCTTTGACAGGTTTAAGTAATCTGTCTGCCTCACTGAGTCAATCAGTAGAAGAGGTCAGTGAAGTTCTGAATGAATGCATTTCTGGTATGAAATGAGAAAAGAAAAGAAACACTTTCAAGCAGAAACAATGAAGTCATTTTTTCCTCATATATAAGTGGCCTGGGCTCAATCAGCCTTTATCCCGTACAAATACGGTCAAAACAAAAAGTGTTTTTTTTCCTTCACAATGTGATGAGCTACTCAATCAATAATGAATTCAACCGTCAAAATCTTTATTTGCAAAGGGGGAAAGGTACCATTAGCCAAAGACAAATGTGGACCAGATCCACGACTGACTCTCAAACACGAGGTGCTGTTTGAAAATGTATATGAAATAGCCAGCCTGCACTGACATGCGCGTATGATACTATGTGACACTGACGTCTCCCTCTTAGTAAAAACAGCCATGACGCCCCTTTTGCCCTATCGGCTTGCCACGCGTCTTTGTTTACACTACATGAGCCTGCGGCTCACAAAAATAACTTCATTTTGGCAATGTGCTCTGCTCTCATTGGTGGGCTCAGGTCACATGGTAATTAATAGCCTGGTCAAGGTCAATAGAGCATGCTCTCTCTCCTCCCACTCTCCTGGTCTGCAATGTTTACATTTGCATTACAACATCCGAACATTTGTGTGCAACAGCACGCCCACATCCTGGCTCGCCCTCTGTCTAAATCTAAAGATTAATGAAATGGGCCTTAATTAAGAAAAGAGAAGATTAAAAAGTAAACAGTGGGTAAGTTGTGCTGGTGTTGGCAGCAAAACGCAGAGAGATGAAAGCAAAGTCTGGTTCCTCATTCCCTTTACTAACTGTGGCTCTGACAGCTTTGAATCTGTATCCCATTATAAATTACTACATGCAATTTAAGCATTAAAATGTGATTGATTATATAGAACACGCCAGCCTTATGTGATCTACATGGGAAATCTACCCTTATTCCAGCCTGACTTTGGGATTCTCAAAGTTACAAAAGACGTTTTGTTTTAGGATAAAAGGCAGGTGGATCCAATATATGAATGTATCCACTGAGACATCTCTGCCATATCATGTATTCTGTTTTGGATGTAATTTATTTATTCATGGTTGTTGATTTTTATCTGGATGCAATTTATTCGGAAACGTATATATTCTTTCAAAAATAAGAAAAGGGAAATCCATGTAAGAAGAGGGCTGAAAGAGAGAGAGCTTTGTTGTCTGGCACTCTGACAAGGCCCAGGTTTGAGAGGTGCTGCAACGCTTATCGGAGACAGCTGGGGGTGGGGAGAGGGGGCTGCTGGAGACTAAACACAGACATTATTGCGGGATATTTCCTGCTTTCTGGGGCTGTCCCTTACTCCCCCCCCCATAATGAAATTGGCTGGTACTGACCAGTGTTAAGATGAGTGTGATATTCAGAAGCGTGAATAACACAGCGCGCGCGACGTCAGCCGAACACACAGACTGATAAGAGCCTTGTTGAGACCATGAACAGACAGGAAATCAATAATGCACACAGAGACAGAGGCAAGGGGGAAAACCATGGCAGAGGAAACCGGGAAGCCCCCCAAAAAACAGAGAGAGGGGGAGTCCGGGTCCTCACAGGAGAGGATAATGAGAGACACGGTGTGAGTGAGAGTGTGAGAGTGAGTGTGTGTGTGTGTATGTGAGTGTGTGCGTGTATGTGTGTGTGTGAGTGTGAGTGTGTGCGTGTATGTGTATGTGTGTGTGTGTGCACCCTTCTGTGAGAGTGTGTGTGTGTGTGTGTGTGTGTGTGTTTACCCTTCTGTGAGTGTATGTGTATGTGCATATGTGAGTGAGCCTGCATGTCTGTTTGTGTGTGTGTGTGTGCACCCATGCTTCTGGTTAAACCTGTGTGTGCGCTTTGTGCCTGCCTGTGTGACTTGCATGCACTTGTGCTCCTGTGTACGTGTGTGCATGTTTGTGTGTTTAAAAAAAACACACAACAAAAAATGCAAACGAACAAAAGCAAAACTGCCTGTCTTCCCTGCTGAGCACAATCACAGCACAGTTCATTTCTCTCAGTCAGTCTGAAGAGCATCTTGGCCCTGCCTGAAAGAGGAGATGAGGGGGACTGGGGGGGCGCACAGGGGTGGGGGGGGGGAGGGAGCGGGGTACGGGGGAGTCTGGGGTGAGTCAAACACACATCACGCACATGATGGTGGGAGTCCAAACCAGCCCACCACAAAATGAGAGGCGGAAACATAACCCCCCGCCCCCCCCCAAACCCCCCGCTCCTTTTACCCGGAATAATTCCGCGCTGGCCCATGTGATTATGTTTAAGAGAGAGAAAAGTACTCGTATGATAATGAGAAAATGGAAGGGGTGCATTAACTGTGTCGAAACACAAATCCTTCTCAGCCGAGCGACAACTTTCTGAGTCACACCAATCTGAGATAGAGAAAACAAGGATGAAGTCTTTCAGAAACCAAAAAAAAAAAAACAGATCTCAGTACCAGATCTCCCCAAAAAGCTGATTCATTTTCCCAAACTTCCTTTATTGTTTTATTTTTCCCGTAATATTCCTGTTTCTCTCTGTCTTGTTTAATGTAACGTTGGTCTTAAAGTCTGTCTGCTTGTGTGTGTTGATTCAACATTGCACCGGTCTGGCCACTTACTATGTAGCCTTAAGATCAGAGGTTGAAATGACAGGAAGTGCAATTGACACAAGCGTGTGAAAGGACTGGCCATACAGCCTGCAGTCAGGGGGTCCCACTGGATTCCTCTCACAGGACTTTGGCTGATGCAGGCCGCTCTACAGCCCAGCCACGTGTGAAACTGGCACTGGTGCAGAATCTGGTGCTTCCTGTGCAGCCTAGATACTGGGTTTTAATGGGCACACACACACATGCACACAAATGTATGCACACACACATGCACACGAATGTGCATGCGCGCACACACACATATTCACACAACCACACACACCCACACCCACTCAGACACACTGAAATACTCATGCACACACAGACACATGCAGGAATGCACACAGCAGCATTTACACACACACACACACACACACACACACACACACAGACATGGAGCTGAGCACACCATGTCCGTGTGCCAGTCTAAACAGCTTAGGCACCCCGGGATAAGAGCTGCTATTGTTCTAACTGTTCCACATTAGTGTCAAACGCCGGGCGGAGAGCAGGCGGAGAGCAGGCAGAGGGAGAGGGCTCGGTCCCTGCATTCTCCCCACACGCGGGAGGAGCGCGGCACAGGACATGCTTCTCCAAAGCTCAAACTCATGTGACAAACAGCCATAATGCCCTCTTCACATGATCGCCACATGTCACACCTCAGTATCTCAATTTCACAATTTTAATACCTCCATTTCCACTAGGGGTGAATTAACTTGTGATACAGACAATGGTAAAAGCCGTACACATATGCTGAGCTGTGTGTGATAATGGATCTGATGGAGCACCAGAGGTGCAGCATAAACGTGGGGCTGTGGAAATAACAATGTCCATGTGTTAAGCAGGAGATCACTCAGTCCAGTTACAGAGCATGTCGTGCAATGCAGGAATGTAGTAAATTGGTACTAGTTGCAGAATGGCTGTCTGTGTGACAGTGGGTACTTTGTGTGTGTGTGTGTGTGTGTGAGTGTGAGTGTGAGTGTGTGTTGTGTG